>PVJS01024747.1:0-28421 GCA_004027185.1 Glis glis
AAAAAAAAAAAAAAAAAAAAAAGAATTGTTATACCCAATTGATGGAGGAGAAAACTGAGGCTGAAGGCCCTGGTTCGTTACCCAGGCCACACAGCTGGTGAGAGCATACACGGCCTGACTCCTGGATGTCTGCCTCTCTAGAGCTGCTCCTTCCAGCTGCCTCTCGTCAGCCCATTTCCTCCAAGAAGGTAGAGGGCAGTGAGCCCTCCGCAACTTTTTACTGTTGAGTGACAAGTCCCTTCTGAGCTGCCACTGGCTGCCCTTTGGAGATAGGGCCGGTGCATGAGCCTTGAAAGCCCCATAAAGCTCTAGACCCCACGGGCCCTACTTCCTCTTCCACTCGCCCTGGCTCCTTTATCCCTTGGGTGCGCATGTGCAAATGTTCTTTTTTTTTTCTTTATTTTGAAACCGGGTCTCACTAAGTTGCGGAGGGCCTCACTAAGTAGCTGAGGCTGGCCACAACTTGGATCCTCCTGTCTCAGCCTCCCAAGTACTGGGGTTACAAGCGTGCGCCACCACGCCCGGCTTGGGAAAATGTTTTAGGGGTTGCCAAACCCTCTCCCTGCTCTGGCAATGCACACACTGGGGAAGTCACTCCACTGCCCCCCAACAATAGCTGTTGGATAGGGGAGGCGTGTTCTCGGGGAGGAGAAAGGGTAGGGGTAACAGCTGTGATCCCCATCACTGTCCCCTGGGGCTTCTCTCTCCTACAGAATGAAACCATCCCTCCAGTATTGTTTCTTCAAGCCATAGGAGAGTCCGAGCAGGAAGGCATTATTTAAAAGTCCCATTTCATAGATGCGGCAACTGAGGGGCAGGGGTGGGGGTAGATGACCTGCTAGGAAGTGCCTTGCACCTGGGCATCTAGTCTGCTCCATTCTCATTGCTGCACCTGCCAGACGCCTTCTCAAAACATGAGCCTAAGCCAGGAGTGGTGGCGCACACCTGTAATCCCTGTACTTGGGAGGCTGAGACAGGAGGATCGCAGGTTCGCCACCAGCCTCAGCAAATTAGTGAGGCCCCCCACACCTTAGTGAGACCCTGTTTCAAACTAAAAAATAAAATAGGGCTGGGGGTGCAGCTCAGAGGTAGAATGCCCTGGGTTCCATCCCCAGTACCACAAAACAACAACAGCAACCCAGACCTAGCACCTTCTGTGTTCCAGGTGTGGCAAATCCTAGAATGGTCCCTTTGCCCTGCCTCTTGGGTAAGGACACCTGACTCGGGCAGGTTAAGTCAGTTCCCCAAGCCTTGCAGCGCCCTGGCGCCAGGGCTGTGGGATTTGAACCCCAGACTCTGGCAGCCCAGCCTCCCTCCACCCCATTCCCTGAGCCACCTCCCCAGGATCGCCCCTGTCGCAAGCGCTGCACAGCCTCATCCCCTGACTTCAGTCCCCAGGCCAGAAGCAGGGCTCAACTGGCAGGACCTGGGAGGTGGGATAGGGACAGGTGGTCACTGCTTCCTGTCCCTCCATTCCTGGGCACTTCTTGCCTGTTCAGCCCTTGGAGGGTCCCTGGCTGCCCTGTGCACCTGTGCGTGTGAGTGTGCGGTGTGGGTGAAGGGTGGGCATAGTGGGTCCAGAGCCTTTCTTTCTTTCTTTTTTTTTGCGGTACCGGGGATTGAACCCAGGGGCGTTTTACCTCTGAGCTACATCCCCGGCCCTATTTTTTTTATTCTTTATTTTGAAACCGGGTCTCACGAAGTTGCGGAGGGCCTCACTAAGTAGCTGAGGCTGGCCACGAACCCGGATCCTCCAGTCTCAGCCTCCCAAGTACTGGGATTATAAGCGTGCGCCACCACGCCTGGCTCAGAGCCTTTCTTATTTATGAGCTGCGTGTGTGTGCATATGTGCAGATGCATGTGTGCATGTGCACGTGTGTGTGTGTGTGTGTGAGTGTGTGCATGCCCACAGAGGGCCCCATCACTTTATCTGCAATCTGTTTTTATTTATTTATTTATTTGTTTGTTTTTTTTTCAGTGCTGGGGATTGAACTCAGGGGCATTCTACCTCCTAGCTACACCCCCAGCCCTATTTTTTATTCTTTCTTTCTTTCTTTCTTTCTTTCTTTCTTTCTTTCTTTCTTTCTTATTTTTGCAGTACCAGGGATTGAACCCAAGGGCATTCTACCTCCGAGCTACACCCCCAGCCCTATTTTTTATTCTTTATTTTGAAACAGGGCCTCACTAAGTAGCGGAGGCTGGCCGCGAACCTGCGATCCTCCTGTCTCAGCCTCCCAAGTACTGGGATTACAAGTGTGACCCACCATGCCCGGCTTGCAGTCTGTTTTTAGACTCCTCCTCCTGGCTGTTATCTATTTTCAGACTGGGAGTTTGAAACTTCTGGGCACCCTCTGTCCCCTTGCTCCACCCCATCCTGTACGAGGGGTTGCCCCAAAGCGTCCCTCTAACCTCTCTCTGGGTAACTGGCTTGTGGGGCTCCAGCTTTGGGCGGTGGGCAGGAGGGGAGAAGGACCAGTCATCCTGGGGCAGGGCATGGGGCGAGGACCCCAGGGTACTGAGGGGCTGGGGTGGACCCTCACCCTGGGCCAGGTGTCCAGTTGGAAGACACAGTTGGGAAGAGGAATTCTCCTTTCCAGGTGTCAATGTTCCCCTCTGCAAGTGGGGATAACCGTACCCCCGTTGTAGACCAGTTCTGAGGATAAACGTAAAGCACTTAGCTCAGGTCCCAACACCCAGTGCGTGGAGGCCCAGCCCAGGACCCCATAGGCAGAGGTCTGGGGAGGGGCAATGGGCATCAGCCAGGCCTGCCAATCACTGTGCCAGTGGCAGGGAGATCTCACATGCTGGGTTGTCCACAGATTCACCTTTATGTGGCCACCACACCTTCTACACAGCCTGTTTAGTATTTATTTTTTCGTACTGGAGATAGAACTCAGGAGCATTCTACCTCCAAGCTACACCCTCGGCTCTTTTTTATTTTATTTTTTATTTTGAAACTGGGTCTTACTAAGTTGCTGAGAGCCTCACTAAGTTGCCGAGGCCAGCCTCGAACCTGCTATCCTCCTATCTCAGTCTCTCAAGTACTAGATTACAGGCGTGTGCCACCGCGCCTGGCTCTGTTCAGTATTAAAGAGGGGAGTCAGCCGGGCGTGGTGGCGCACGCTTGTAATACCAGTACTTGGGAGGCTGAGACTGGAGGATCCGGGTTCGCGGCCAGCCTCAGCTAATTAGTGAGGCTTCCGCAACTTCGTGAGACCCGGTTTCAAAATAAAGGATAAAAAATAGGGCTGGGGGTGTAGCTCGGAGGTTGAATGCCCCTGGGTTCGATCCCTGGTACCACAAAAAAATAAAAAAAAGGGGAGTCATCATGTCCCTGAACCCCCAGTTCTACACACACACACACAGGAGGGAAAACACAGGCAAGGAGGAGAGGGGACTTGAGGGGGTGCGTATGTGTTTTCTTGCTGGGAATGGAAACCATTTGTTATCATTATCAACACCAATATATGTTAGATTTAAATCGCAATCACAGCAGCAAAAGAAGCAACACTGGCGAGAACAGCGTCTAGCAGGAGCACGTCCCTGAGGGGGTCACTGACAGCCATGCGACAGAGTTACCTCCCTGCTCTCTCCAGGGACCCAGAGAGGTGAGCGGCCTCACCCTCAGCCACTCCAACTCTCCCCCTTAGACAACCAAGGCTCAGAGAGGCTACACAACTTACCTAAGGTCACACAGCAAGGACTGGAACCCAGCTGTCTGAGCCCAGAGCTTGGCTTAGATGTAGCCCTCACTCCCCTCTGGCCCTGGCCCTGGCCCCAGCAGGCCCAACACATACTCTTTTTCATTTCCTTTCCTTTTTTTTTGTGGTACTGGGGATTGAATCCAGGGGCATTTTACCTCTGAGCTACACTCCCAGCCCTGTTTTATTTTTTATTTGGAAACAGGGTCTCACTAGGTTGCAGAGGCTGACCTCGAACCTTTGATCCTCCTTCCAGCCTCCCAAGTACTGGGATTACAGGCGTGCACCACCACAGCCGGCTTTGTCTTTCTTTTTTTTTTTTTTTGAGCCTACTGATATTGGACTTCTGAGTTACACCCCCAGCCCTTTAAAAAAAAACACAGGGTATCGTGCCAGGCATGGTGGCGCACGCTTGTAATCCCAGTACTTTGGGAGGCGGAGACTGGAGGATCTGGGTTCGCGGCCAGCCTCAGCTCTCTCTCTCTCTTTCTCTCTCTGTCTACCTAGTGAGGCCCTCCACAACTTCGTGAGACCCGGTTTCAAAATAAATTATATAAAAAAAAAAATAGGGCCGGGGGTGTAGCACAGAGGTAGAATGCCCCTGGGTTCAATCCCCGGTACTGCAAAAAAAAAAAAACAAAAAACAAAAAAACAGGGTATTGCTAAGTTGCTGTGGCTGTCCTTGAATTTGCGATTGTCCTGTCTCAGTCTCCCAAGTACTGGGATTATAGCTGTGCTCCACCACGCCTGCTCTAACACACACTCGTTAGGTTAATCTATATCACACATGGGACAGTGGTGCTGCTCTGAGTCGGGGGGGAGGGTGGACCCTGGAAACCTCACCAACAGAGAGTCTGCGCCGCCAACAGCTCCAGACCTTTTTCTTTTTCTTTTCCTTTCCTTTTCTTTTCTTTGCTGTGTATTGAACCCAGGGGCATTCCACCTCCTAGCTACACCCCCAGCCCCTTAAAAAGAATTTGCTTTAAATTTTTTTTTTGCATAACTGGGGATTGAACCCAGGGGCGTTCTACCTCCGAGCTACACCTCCAGCCCTATTTTTTATTCTTTATTTTGAAACAGGGTCTCACGAAGTTGCGGAGGGCCTCACTAAGTAGCTGAGGCTGGCCACAAACCCGGATCCTCTGGTCTCAGCCTCCCAAGTACTGGGATTACAAGCATGTACCACCACACCCGGCCCTATTTTGTGTTCTTTATTTTGAAACCAGGTCTCACTAAGTTGCGGAGGGCCTCACTAAGTAACTGAGGCTGGCCGCGAAGCCAGATCCTCCTATCTCCGCCTCCCAAGTACTGGGATTACAAGCGTGCGCCACCACGCCTGGCTTTTGTTTTAACTTTTGAAACAGGATCTTGCTAAGTTGCTGAGGGTTTCGTTAAATTGCCAAGGCTGGCCTCAAACCCGTGTTCCTCCTTTCTCAGCCTCTGGGATTATAGGCATGTGCCACCATGTCCCGCTAAGCCCTAGGTTTTCAAGGACCTAACTTGCCATGTAATGCTGAGAGATACCCTGGACTTTAGTTTCCTTTCCTGCAAGGTAGGGAAAGACCGATAGCCCATGGGGCCTTGGGAGGCAGAGTCCTGCTGGCTCCAGCCTACCCCCTCCCTCCTTCCATTCCCTCCCTCTCTCTCTGGCCGTCACTCACCTGCCTTGTCCCTGCGGAACCGCTGGCAGCCTGGTAAGGCTGGCTGGAAGGAGAGTCCTGGAGGCCAGGGCCAGGGTCCTCGAAGGTGAGGTTAGTGCTGAGACATCGTGGATGTGGTCCTGTCCTGATGGAGCCAGGGGAGGTCAGGGTGCCAGTCCCACCCTCAGCTGGCCAGGATCTGAGCCACGGACCAGGTACTTCTCTCCCAGCTCGCGCAGCCCCACCCCTGTGAATAATGCCAGGTGCCTCCAGGAGCTGGGCCTCATTGGACTTTGATGTTTTGGGGGGTGGCACAAATGGGTGGGGGACAAGAAAGGGTCAAAGACCCAGGCAGCTAGGCTCAGGGCATAGGAACGGTTAACTTGCTGGCAGGAGATGTTTCCCTAACCCACCCTGTGCCGTCCCCAGCCCAGTGCCAGCCCCTGGAGGGCTCCATGCCCATCTGACTCTCAGGATCCCCCTCCTGGCCCCTGGCCAGGGCAGGGCTCCTTCCCACCCCACCCTGACCACAACAATAATTAGCCCCAATGAACCCAGCGCATGAAGATCCGAATCACAGGAGGGAGGAATCATCGCTGCCCTGGGATGGGGAACTCCAGAGGGCCCCGGGCAGGGCCAACCCCAAATCAGCCAGCCTCGCCCTGCTCCTCCGTCACTGCCAAGGTGGGTCCAGAGGCGCCCAGTCCATCGGGCTGGGAGGAGGTCACCACCTCCCGGTTTCCATAGCTTGTCTTGAGTTGGACCACGTCTTCTCCACCATCTAATGTTTTATAAAATCTTTGATCTCCTCCTTCATTCTCTGGAGCCTGTTCTCCCAATCTTTCCAGGTATCCATTTATTCATTTATCCATTGAATGCTCCTGAACATCTTCCATGGGCCAAACACTGTGTGAGGCTCCAGGGAAGCAGTGTTGTCCAAAACCAGGCAGAGCTGCTGTCTGCCGGCCTGGCCCTTCTCCTCTGGGCAGCCTACTTTGCCTACTCACCAGCTGCTCAATACTGGGCACTGATGGACACGAGGCAGCAGGCTGGGCCCGGTGGGTGGGTGAGTATTGGTTGGGACAGGCAGGTTGGAAGTTATGGAATGGGTTCTAGGAAACATAAGGAAGGTGTGTGCAGGCTCCTCACCCTCACAGAGCAACTGACTACAGGGTAGACACTGGCTATGCGTCATGCATGCTACTCTCTCTTCCTGGGCACACAGGAAGGCTATGATTCCAAGTCTGCCAGTGGGTGGGTTGGGGCTATCTGCCTAGGTTCTGGCTAATGGAGCATGGATGGAAGCCATGTGTGCTACTTCCAGATCCAGAGCTCAAACTTCATTTCTACCCTCTCCCTTCCCCCGCCATGGAAATTGTGGTAGCCCAGTGTTGGGGATGAAGTCACCTCAAGATGAAAGGGGCCTGCATGCCCCATCATCACGTGGAGGAGGGCCACCTGACCCACACTGCACAGTGATCTGAGCAAGAAATTACCCTAGGGCCTGGGGATATAGGCCAGTGGTAGAGCATTTCCCTAGCATGTGTGAGGCCCTGAGTTTAATCCCCACACTGCAAAAAAAGGAAAAAAACTGACAAAAAAAAAAGAACAAAGGAAAGGAAGAAAGAAAAAGAGAGAAGTGAATACCTTGTATTGTGTTGAGCCACTGAGATGCTGGGGATGTTTGTTATAACAGCTAGTGTTACCTATCCTGACTAATACAGGCAGACAACACAAACACGGGGAATACCTTGATTACTATTGCTGGATCACAGCATCTGAGAGGGCTCATTGCCAGGTGATGAGTGACCACTGATGCCTAATGCTGGATGGTAGATGGCATGAGGTCAGAGGAGGAGAAAGACACTGAAGGCCATAATGACTGGCATATTGTAGATGTCCAATAAAACTTGTCCAATGAGGAAAATACATGAGAATGGGAGTGATGGCCAGTCCTGGTGTCTGAGTGATTCCCAGGGTCCAGCAAAGGGACCAAGTTTCCAGAGCCCTGAAGACAAGGGGTAACACACCAAAATATGGACTAATTTTCCACTCCACCTTTATTGGCTGAGCAGCCGCCAAGAACAAAGGCCGCATCTTCCGATACCTGGCAAACAAGTGCAGCATTGCCTCACGAATCGATTGCTTCTCTGAGGTTCCCATGAGCGTATTTGGGGAGAAGCTTCGAGAACAAGTTGAGGAGCGCCTGTCCTATGAGACTGGAGAGATTCCGCGGAAGAATCTAGATGTCATGAAGGAAGCAATGGTTTAGGCGGAGGAAGCGGCTGCTGAGATCACCAGGAAGCCAGAGAAACAGAAGAAACGCTTAAAGAAGGAAAAGAAACGGCTGGCTGCACTCTCCCTGGAATCTTCTGGAAACAGCAGTAGGGCTCCAGAGGAGTGAGGCAGGAGATAGGTGCTGAGAAAACTTGCTCAAGAGCCCAGAGAGCTGGTTGTAGCACACACCAGTGCCCTGGGCAGGTGTGCTCTGTCCTTGGCTGCCACCCACGAGTCCTCAACCAGGGGAGACACAGGAAAAACCCCAAAAGAAGAAAAAGCCAGAGGCCCAGGAGGCTCCTCAGGAGAACGGAATGAAAGACCCACTTGTCTGTCTCTCCAAACCCCCCAAAAAGACATCGTTTCCCAAGGAGGAATTGGTTGGTAGTGATCTTGAGGAGACAGCTGGTGGCAGCACAAGCCTTCCCAAGACTTGGAGGAAATCTTTGCCCAAGGAGGAGACGTCTAACAATCCGGATCCTGAAGAGGCGGCAGGAGTGGCACCAAGAAAAAGAGGAAATTCTGTTCCAAGGAGGAGCCCGTCAGCAGTGGACCCGAAGGGCTGCTAGCAGCCAAAGCTGCACCAAGAAAAAGAAAAAGTTCCCAAAGCATCCCAGGAAAATTAGAACGGATATTCCCTGGGGGGAAGGGCATACCCTAAGGTCACACCTCCCATCCTATGTCCTAAACCCAAAATGAAAACAAACTCATAAAAGAAAAAAGAAGCCGGGCGTGGTGGCGCATGCTTGTGATCCCAGTACTTGGGAGGCTAACACAGAAGAATCGCAGGTTCGCGGGCAGCCTCAGCTGCTTAGTGAGGCCTCTGCAACTTAGTGAGACCCTGTTTCAAAATAAAGAATAAAAAATAGGGCTGGGGTGTAACTTGCAGGTAAAATGCCCCTGGGTTCAATCCTCAGTACCAAAAAAAAAAAAAGATAAAAAAAGAAAAATACAGGAGAATAGTGAAAGAGCTCGTAGTGGTGGCTGACGTCATCAGAAGCCCAGAGAATGGGTGGGGTTCAGGGGTAGGGGTACTAGTAGAAATGGTTAGTCTGGGAATCCATACTTAGAGGTGAGAAAGGGCAGGCTCTGTCCATGGGTCAGCGGTCAGTGGAGTCACTCTGACCCAACTGGACAGTAGGTAGCGAGGAAGTTGGAAGTTGGAGGCCTTCAAAGGCCAAGCTGACCACTACTAAATGACTTTTTTTTTTTTTTTTGCGGTACTGGGGATTGAACCCAGGGGCATTCTACCTCCGAGCTATACCCCCAACCCTACTTTTTATTCTTTGTTTTTGAAACAGGGTCTCACTAAGTTGCGGAGGGCCTCACTAAGTAACTGAGGCTGGCCATGAACCTGTGATCCTCCTGTCTCAGCCTCCCAAGTACTGGGATTACAAGCGTGCACCACCACACCGGGCTCCTTCCTTCCTTCCTTCCTTCCTTCCTTCCTTCCTTCCTTCCTTCCTTCCTTCCTTCCTTCTTTGCACTGGGGATGGAACCCAAGGTCTCACACATGCTAGGAAAGTGCTCTATCACTGAGCTACATTCACAACCTAAAAGACCTTATATTTGTCAAAATTGTTAATGATCACAGCCTTTGGAATAGTCTCCAAAGTGGGAACACATAATCATCTATTGGGGTAGAGGAATAAAATAATAAAATTCCTATTGATATTCATCTCACCCCCCCTTTTTTGTGGTACTGGGGATGGAACTCAGGGGTCTTTTACCTCCAGGCTACACCCCTAGACTGATTTTATTTTTAATTTGGAAACAGTCTCGCTAAGTTACTGAGAGCCTCGTTAAATTGCTGAGGCTGGCCGATAAGCAGCAATCCTCCTATCTCAGCCTCCCAAGTACTGGGATTACAAGCGTGCATCAATCACTCCCCCCCCATGCTTTTTTTTAGTGGTACTGGGGATTGAACCCAGGGACATTCTACCTCTAAGCTATGCCCCCGGCCCTTTTTATTTTTTATTTTGAAACAGGGTCTCACTAAATTGCCCAGATTGGCCTTGAATCTGCTATCCTCCTGTCTCAGCCTCCCAAATACTGGGATCGCAGGCATTCAGCACCACACCCCACTTGATCTCTTCTTTTAGTATATATGACACTACTGAGGCTCAAAGAGGTTTGCGTAACTCATCCAGGGTCACAGAGCTGGGAAGTGTCCTGACTCCAAAGCCCAGCCATGCTCCCCACATATGCTGATTCTGTGCAGACGGGTGGGGTTGGGTGGGGACACAGGTAGGTCTAGGGGGGAACAGGGGAGCAGGAAGCCCCCAACTCTGAGTGCCTCTGCTGTAGCAGCAGGCCAGTAGCCCACTGTGAGCAGAGGTTGAGAAACCTGCCCAGGCCTGCTCTCTGGGCCCTCCGGAGCCTCTCATGAGGAGCCAAACAGACGGCTTAGATGGGTGCTGGCCTGCGGCCAACCACCCAAGCCTCTTGTCTCAGCTTGGCAATTCATCCTTACCTCTGTGAGCAGGAGCCGGAGCAGGGAGGGGCAGGTCAGGGGGCTGGAGGTCAGAGCGGATACAGGGAGGTTCCACCAGACTGGTGGCAGCTGGCAGGGGGAAGTCGACCTCTCTGCCGTCCACACATGCTCAGCTGCCAGCCTCCATGGTCGAGGGGACCCAGGTGTCCTGCTTTCCCATGTTTCATTGTGCTGGGTTTATGCCATACCTCTGATTTATACTGCTAAAAGCATTTTATTTTGAAAAAGAGTTTTATTTATTTTATTTTTTTTGTGGTACTGGGGATTGAACCCAGGGGCATTCTACTTCCAAACTACACTCCTAGCCCTATTTTATTCTTATTTTAAAATAGGGTCTCACTATGTTAATGAGAGTCTCACTACTCGCTGGGGCTGTCCTTGAACTTGTGATCCTCCTGTCTCAGCCTCCCAAGTACTAGGATTATAAGAGTATGCCACCACGCCTGGCTAAAAAGAGTTGTTTTTTTGTTTTTTGGTTTTTTTTTTGTGTGTGTGTGGTACTGGGGATTGAACTCAGGGACATTCTACCTCCGAGCTACACCCCCAACCCTATTTTTTTATTCTTTATTTTGAAACAGGGTTTCACTAAGTTGCGGAGGCCTCACTAAGTAGCTGAAGCTGGCCGAGAACCCAGATCCTCCAGTCTCAGCCTCTCAAGTACTGGGATTATAAGTGAGCGCCACCACACCCAGCTCCATTTGTTGCCTTTTATTTGTTTGTGGTGCCAAGGATGGAAACTTTGCCTCCTTACAGTGCCACCTGTAAGTCCAGGGGGCAGCAGGGCCTGGAGAGGAGCTCTTTGGTACCAGGAAGTTCCTAGATATATGATAAAAGTGGTGGGATCCTCCTTATAAACTTATAACATTGCATATTAATATTGAATATACTTTTGCCAGGCATGGTGATGCACACCTGTAATCCCAGTGACTTAGGAGGCTGAGGCAGGAGGGTCATAAATTCAAGGCCAGTCTGGGCAACTGAGATCCTGTCTCAAAATTAAAAAGATAAATAAAGGGTTGGGGGTATAGCTCAATGATAGAGCGCCCCTGGACTCTATCCCCAGTACTGAAAAAATATAAATAAAAAAGAATATGCTTTAAAAAATGATGCACATCTTCTCAAAAGTTCTAGTATGGGGGGACTTAAGGAGGGGAAGACAAGAGAAGGGAACCTCTCCCTTTCTAAGAACCTCTGATGTAAATAAAAGGTCATTGGGTTTGAAGGAGATACCTTGGATTTGAGTTCTAATTCTTCCATTTTGTAACTGTGGGTGTCAGCTCATCTTTCTGGGCCTCCATCGATTAAATGGGGAGGATAAATAATTAAATATAAATGGGGGGGCACCATCTTCCCAGGATTGTGTGGAGTAGGCAAAACCTACTAAGTGTGTGAAAGTCAAGGGCAGACTGCAAGGAGCCTGTCAGCATCGTGGGGAGCCCTTATCAGAATGGGCTGACCTGTGAGCCCCTTGGAACGCCGAGCTGGTGAAGAAATCTTGCCCTTTAATGAAGAATTGGAGAGATAAGTATGTAGGAATTCATGAAGGAGGATGCCAGGGAAGGAGTCGGTCATTACCTCCCCTTTTTGGGGGTGTACTGGGGATTGAACCCAGAGGGATTCTACCTCCAAGCTACACCCCCAGCCCTATTTTTTTTTTTTTTGCGGTACCGGGGATTGAACCCAGGGGCGTTCTACCTCCGCGCTACACCCTTGGACCTATTTTTTTATACTCTATTTTGAAATTGGGTCTCACGAAGTTGTGGAGGGCCTCACTAGGTACAGAGAGAGAGAAAGAGAGAGAGAGAGAGAGAGAGCTGAGGCTGGCCGCGAACCCGGATCCTCCGGTCTCCGGCTCCCAAAGTACTGGGATTACAAGTGTGTGCCACCACACCCGGCCCCCCAGCCCTATTTTATTTCTTATTTGCAAACAGGGTCTCACTAGGTTGCTGAGAGCCTCACTAAGTTGCTGAGGCTGGCTTTGAACCTGCGATCCTCCTGTCTCAGCCTCCTAAGTACTGGGATGACAAGCATGTGCCACCACGCCCTGCTGGTCATTACCTTCCTCCCTCACTCTCCCTCACCCTCTCTCCCTCACCCTTCCCAAGGGTGTCTTGCTGAAAAGCCACTGTCTTAGCCACCAGTCCTGCTTTTAAAGGTGGCTTCAGTATGAAACTGGAGGAAAAGACAACAAAGAAGAAAAAGGAGAAGGGACTCCCTGCGGGGATGGGGGGAGTCTGTAGAGGTCAGGGGCTTATCCTTGGAGGACCAAGGTCAGCTCTAGCAGGTCTAGGGGCAGCTGGACCTGAGCTGATGGGAGGGAGGGGCTAGGACAGGTCTCTTTTCCTCCTCCTCCTCCTCTTCCTCCTCCTCCTCCTCCTCCTCTTCCTCCTCCTCCTTCTCCTCCTCCTCCTCCTGGGAACTGGGGATTGAACCCAGGGGCATTGTACTCAGCTACACCCCCAGCCCTTTTTATTTTGAAAT
Organism: Glis glis; assembly: GCA_004027185.1. NCBI lineage: Eukaryota > Metazoa > Chordata > Mammalia > Rodentia > Gliridae > Glis > Glis glis. Next base: position 12,594 of record PVJS01024747.1, read on the forward strand.
AGTTTTGTGAATTGCTGCGGGTTTTACTAAGTTGCTGAGGCTAGCCTCGAACCTGTGATCTGATCCTCCTATCTCAGCATGCACCACCACGCCCGCTAGGACAGGTGTTTCCAAGTCAGCCCTGGCGGAGGCCCTGGGTTCATACCCTGAGCAGCTGACCATAGGGAGCAGAGGGATCCAAGCTGACCTGTTCAGGCTGTCCTTGGATATGTTTTCCCAGAGCTCCCCATCCCCTCTCCCAACACATTACTGGACTGGAGAGCCAACCCCCCCATGGGTCGCTTCCACTAAAGCCACACTCAAAAGAGAGCCCCCCCCACATACTCCCTATCTACCTGGGAGGAGCGAGTCCGAGGACTATCTGTTCCACGAATTCCTCAATATTCATGGGTCTAGCCAGGCATGGTGGCACACACTTAGTGAGGCCCTCCGCAACTTAGTGAGACCCTGTTTCAAAATAAAGAATAAAAAAAAAGAAAGAAAATAGGGAGCCGGTTGTGGTGGTGCACGCTTGTAATCCCAGTACTTGGGAGGCTGAGACAGAAGGATCGCAGGTTCGCCGGCAGCCTCAGCTACTTAGTGAGGCCCTCCGCAACTTAGTGAGACCCTGTTTCAAAATAAAGAAGTAAGCCGGGAGGGTGTGGTGGCGCACGCTTGTAATCCCAGTATTTGGGAGGCTGAGACCTGATGATCTGGGTTCGCGGCCAGCCTCAGCTACTTAGTGAGGCCCTCCCCAACTTAGTGAGACCCTGTTTCAAAATAAAGAATAAAAAAAAAAAAAGAAAGAAAATAGGGACCCGGTCGTGGTGTCGCACGCTTGTAATCCCAGTACTTGGGAGGCTGAGACTGGAGGATCCCGGTTCATGGCCAGCTTCAGCTACTTGTGAGGCCCTCAGCAACTTAGTGAGACCCTGTTTCAAAATAAAGAATAGAAAAATCGGGCTGCAGGTGGAGCTCAAAGGTAGAATGCCTCTGGGTTCAATCCCCAGTAACACACACACACACACACACACACACACACACACACACACACACACACAGAGCTGGGGGTGTAGCCCGGAGGTAGAATGCCCCTGGGTTCAATCCTCAGGACTGGAAAAAAAAATCATGCATCTAACACTGTTCCAAGTACTGAAGATAGGGCTTGAGCCAAAGCTGCAGCTCAAGGAAAACCCTGCGGCACCGGCAGGGTTCTGGTGGCAGAGACAAGCTGGGAGGAAGGCCCGCGTCTTGTGCGGGTGGGAGGGCGGGGGCCATTAACTGTGATTCAAATAAATACTCAGGGTCTGGGTGTAAGAACGGTGCCACAACCCTGAGCAGGGGACAGAGAGAAGGCGAGGGAGTTGAGGCCGGTGGTCAGGGCAGGCCCTCGGGGGTCTCCACTGGGGTCTCTGCCTCCCCAGCCCCGTCCCCTCTACCCACGGCTGGTTCTCTGCCAGGGTCACCTCCCCATCCCGCGCATCACCCGGGCTCCTCCCAGGGCGGTTCTAGTGCAGCCGGGAGCGGGGAGGGCGCGCCCAAGCCGAGTCTGAGAGTCCTGGCTGCGCGCTGCAGGAAGCGCCGGGGGTCCCCCACTCTGACCTCGGGGACCCCAGCCCCACGCGCCCTGCCTCCCCTGCGCGGCGGGCACACGCACCCGGGTCCTCCAGTCCTCTGCGGCGTCCGGGACCCGCGCGCCCATGGAGCCCTTGGAGCCGGGGCACGGCGGGGCTGAGTCGCTGCTGGGCGAGCTGGAGGGGCTGGTGCAGGACGTGGTGAGGGCCAGCTCGTGGTGGGAGCGCCACGGCGTGGACTGCGCCATCCTCGCGCTCAGCTTCTTCATCTTGCCGGCCGGTGAGGGACACAGGGACCAGGGGACAGAAGGACGGTGGGGTGGGGGTGCGGCGGAGGGTGATGCCGCCGCCGGCCGTGCTGCGGCTGGGGGAGGGCGAGACCGACTTATACAGGGATTACAAAACAGAGGGTCACACCTCAAACCCGAAAGTCTGGTTTGGGGCGTCCCGCCAGATGTTCCCAGAGGAGCTGGACACTGAAGTTGGGAGAAAGCCTGCTGGCTTGAAGGTAGTGGAGGGGCAAATTCAGAGGAAGACATCCCATGGGAGACAGCAGGGATGGGGCGAGAGGAGTGAGCAGAGGGTGTGGCGTTTCCTGGACCTCTCCTGGTCTGGGGCCCCCAGGATCCCCGCCAGATCTCTGCTCTGTCTGAGGCTCAGGAGGAAAACCCCAGCAGATTCAGGACGGCTGGGGTCTCCTTGGCAAACCCATAGGGCTCCCTTTTGCCCCAAATCCTGTAGACAGAGCATCCCCCTGGGACCATAGAGGCTCCTGCCTGTGGCAGCCCAGGGGCTGGGCCCCCTTTGGCTTAGGATTCTGGGGTGGGGTGTTTGGGCCCAGATCTCCAGGAGCTGGAGAAAGACCCTCTTCCCTTGCCCCTCCTCCCGGCAGGGTTCCTGTGCCTGCGCTCTGAGAATGTCCTGGTCTTTGGCCTGGGCATTACCATCTTGGGTGTGAGCCACTACACACTCACTGTCAAGGGCAGCCACCTGGCCACTCACGGAGCCCTCACCCCGTCCAAGCTCTGGAGCAAGATCTGGTTGTTTTTCTTTGTGGAGGTGAGCCTGGGGGGTATGCCATGCAGCAAGCATGCAGGGTGTACAGGTGTGGGGGGGGCGTATGTGTGGGTGTGTGAGAATTTGCACTTCTCCAAGTCCTTGAGGGGGAGTTTGCACCTGGTAGGTAGAGAACTGCATGATGCATACCTAAGTGTCTACCTGTGGCAGGGGACTGGGCCTGAGGACCCTTCTCTCTCCTGGGGATGCCCACTTTTTTTGTGTGTGTGTGGTACCGGGGATTGAACCCAGGGGCGTTTTACCTCTGAGCTACACCCCCGGCCCTATTTTTTATACTTTATTTTGAAACCCGGTCTCACGAAGTTGCAGAGGGCCTCACTAAGTAGCTGAGGCTGGCCGCGAACCCGGATCCTCTGATCTCCACCTCCCAAGCACTGGGATTACAAGTGTGCGCCACCACGCCCGGCTCCCACTTTTTATTTTATCTTAGTACTGGGGGTTTAACCCAGGGGCATTCTACCACTGAGTTACGCCCCCAGACCTATATTATTTATTTATTTTGAAATGGTCTCACTAAGTTGCAGAGGGCCACACTAAGTTGCTGAGGCTGGCCACGAACAAGCTATCCTCCTGTCTCAGCCTCCCAAGTACTGGGATTACAGGCGTGTGCCACCACGCCCGGCTTGGGGATGCCCACTTGACTCTGCAGCACCAGGCCAAATATGACCAGAGCGGCTTCCTCCTACCAGGACACCTGCGACTGGCAGGTCCTGCTCTGTGCCTGTCTTGGCCTATGGCTACAACCATGGGGACCTCCGGGTTTTGTAGTCAGGGTTTAAAATGTGACTTGTAGCTGGGCATGGTGGTACACGCTTGTAATCCCAGTACTTGGGAGGCTGAGACAGGAGGATTGCAGGTTCACAGTCAGCCTCAGCTACTTATGAGGCTCCCTGCCACTTAGTGAGACCCTGTTTCAAAATAAAGAATAAAAAAATAGGGCTGGGGTGTACAGAGGTAGAATGCTCCTGGGTTCAATCCCCAGTACCACACACACACACACACAAAAATGTGACTTGCAGACAAAGGGGTGGGGAAGCACCTGGTATCACAGCATTCCAGCTCCTGGTCATGCTGCTGTGACCATCCTGGGAAGCCCCTTGCACCCCAGGCCTCCAGAAAAGACCCTCTTCTCTCCCGACCCCTGTCTTCCTCCACCACCACCCCTCCACTGCCTTTTCTGCCTCCTCACCTGGGGGCCGGCCCAGGAAGGCAAAGGTTTCTGGCCAGGCTATCCTTTTCTCCTGACTGGTCTCCAAGTCTCTCCAGGCCCGCTGCCAAATTTGTTCTGTCTTCCCTTCCACGGGACCCTCACCTGGCTACCACTTATGAATAACGAAGCCCGTAACAGAAACGCTACTTTTCTGGCAGGGACTGGTTACCATGACCATTAACTCAATTCTTAACTTTTGATAAAGTCCTATAACTTTGTAAAGCTTTGTATAACTATACACATACACACATATCTTTGTGTGTGTGTGTGTGTGTGTGTGTGTGTGTGTGTGCGCGCGCATGTGCGGTACTGGGGATTGAACCCAGGGGCATTCTACCTTCGATCTGCACCCCCAGCCCCATTTTTATTTTTATATTTATTTATTTATTATTTATTTATTTATTTTTGCGGTATTGGCGATTGAACCCGGGGGCATTCTACCTCTGGGCTACACCCCCAGCCCGATGTTTTATTCTTTATTTTGAAACAGGGTCTCACTAAGTTGCAGAGGGCCTCACTAAGTAGCTGAGGCTGGCTGTGAACCCGGATCCTCCTGGCTCAGCCTCCCAAGTACTGGGATTTCAAGTGTGCGCCAGCACACCCGGCTGCTTTTGTGTGTGTGTGTGTGTGTGTGTGTGGTACTGGGCCTCCAAAATAGTGGGATTACAGGTGTGTGCCACCATACCTGGCTAACCAGGAATTCACAGGCTCCTGATCCTCAAGGTCAATTTCAAGACATTTCCCTTTAACCTGCTGAGAGGCCGTAATGTGACATGGGCAGTGTCACAATGCTGGGACTCGGGGGCAGGACTGGCTCGGTTTGGAGTGTTCAGAGCTGTGCTGTGTGCCAGGGTCCTGGTGGCAGCTGAGCGTAAGCAGGGACTGTGAACCCTGTGACTGCTAGGGATGTGTTGCACAGAGATGGCCCCGGGCTCTCAAACTCGCCCTGCAGCTGAGTGACCTGGAGCCCGGGCTAGCTGGAGAAGAGACCCTGGCAGCTCCCTTTCCCTCAACTTCTCAGGTGATCTGAATGCCTACTTAAGAGTGGTGACCTCTGTCCCTGATGCCCCAGGGGACACAGGAGCTGTCACATATGCTGAGCAAGGGCAGGGACCCAAGGACGCCACCCTGACGAGCTCACCGAGGCTCCCTGCTGGAGGGCTCTGCCAGGACCCCCGCGCCCAGGGAGCTGTGTGGCCCAGGCAGCCTCGGGGCTGGATTCTGCTTGCTGCACCCAGCGGACTTGTGCCCATGAGCCTGGACCTGTGGCATCACCTTCGCCTCTTTGTCTTTTCAGCTCCTGGCAGAGGCTGGAGCCCTTGGCAGGTCTTCCGTCAATATTTGTTGGCCATGACCCTGCAGTTCCCTTGGGGACAAGGTCCAGGGAAAAGCTGGTTGGTGGAGGGGCACATCCCGAGGAGGGAAGGCAGGGCTCCCACCTGGTACTGTGACCGTGGCTAGTGTGCTGGAGTGGGCTGCGGGGTAGGGCACAAGTAGTATGCCACTCAGCATTTCAAGTAACCTGGCTGGGTGGCATCTCTATCTTCTGACCCCAGGGTGTGGCTCTGGCTACCCTCTGGGGAGGGTCCAGTCCCTGTATGTGTGTGTGTGTGTGTGGGGGGGTCAGCCGGCATGGGTGGGGGACTGCAGTCCTGGAGGAGGTGCTGGTCTTGTGGGCCAGGGGCAGGGGTACAACCACTGGGAATCCCAGCCCCACTGGCTGCTCTGAACTTGGGCTAGTTACTTAATGCAGCACCCAGTGTTAGTCCCTCGTGGACTCTGCAGGAGTGAGGTCATCACCTCCCTCCCGGAGACAGTATGTGCTTGCTTTACTTATTTTTTTTGGTACTGGGGACTGAACCCAGGGGCATTCTACCTTTATTTTTATATGGAAACAGGGTCTCGATAGGTTGATGAGTCTCACTACTTGGTGAGGCTGTCCTCGAACCTGCAATCCTCCTGTCTTAGCCTCTCAAGTACTGGGATTACAAGCGTGCGCCACCATGCCTGGCATGGCGTGTGCTTTAGATGAGATGGCACGGGCCTTAACATAGGGCCTGTTCCTGACCTCGGTGCTCCGCAAGCCTTAGCTCCATTTTTCTCCCCAAAGGGAACGCCCTGTCGGCTGCAAAGAAAGGTGAGCTGTTTCTGGTGTGTTTGCTTTGCTTGTTTTGTTGTTGTGAACTGACAGGTTGCAGATGGTGCATATGTTGGGGTCGGGTTACATGGCACAGAGTGTTATGATGGAAGCGGCGCTGTGGACTCTTTTCCTTGATTCAAATAAAATTTGTTGAATCAGAAAATTAAAACTAATAGGCAGCTGTGTTGCAGCTTAAACAACTTTTTATTACAAAGTCAGTGGGAAATAGAAAGGGAAGAGAAGAAAAGCAGCGTGCCTGGAAGACATGCTGGAGAGCCCGAAAGTGGACTTCTCCCCCTCTCCAACCCCAGCCCTTAAATACAGTTTCCTTATTGGTATGTTTTTATTGGTGTTACCAAGACAACGGGCTAGTAACTTATTTCTTAGGCAGGTGGTGCCTTCTTGTCTCCAGACAGTGCACTTACTAAGTACAGGGGTTAATAATCTATCTTTTTCTACCTCTGTTGTATCAGGCTGTATTGATTGTCCATCCACTATGGGTGCTTTGAAGTAACCATGGAGTTTACATTTCACACACCAAGGCCGGGTCACAAAGAAGAGGAAGGAGACAGAGGCGCTGATTGCAGCCAGGGCAGCTGTGTGTAATCTCTAAGAGCAAGGCACGACTTCAAAATGTGCCGGGCAGAGTCACTGTGGTCTTAGGGCTTTTAATTGTTTTTATGTATTTTTAGGGCTAAAGGCTTTAATTGCCTCTATGTATTCCTAAGGCGAAAGGCTTTCATTGCCTCTATATTCTTAGTATGGGTTAATCATTAGGACAAAGGAGAGAGGGGAGGGGAGCTCTGATGTGTAACAGGCAAAGCTGCCGCCTCTCCCTGCCCGAATGCCTGCAGCACCCACACTCTGTCTGCCTTTTACATTTTTGTTTTGTTTTGATTTGCGGTACTGGGGATTGAACTCAGGGGCATTCTACCTCTGAGCTACAGCCCCAGTCCTATGTTTTATTCTTTATTTTGAAACAGGGTCTCACTTAGTTGCAGAGGGCCTCACTAAGTAGCTGAGGCTGGCCACGAACCTGGATCCTCTGGTCTCAGCCTCCCAAGTACTGGGATTACAAGCGTGCGCCACCACGCCCTTTTACATTTTTATTGGAAATCAATACTGGAGCAATTTCCTAATACGGGCACACAGAGGATAAGCTCAAGGGCTCAAGGAGGGGGTGTTCTTGGGGCTCCCCCAAGTCTGACTGTGCCCGCTGTTCTCTGGCTCCTCCCCTAGGTGTGCACAGGCTTCACCGCAGAGTATGCTAAGTACGGCCACGTCAAGATGCACCACGGTTACACCAACGTGGTGGGGCTGGGGGACTCGAGCACGTGGAAGCTGCCTTTCCTCAACCGCTACGTCTACATGTTCCTCGCACCCTTCCTGGTCCCCATTGTAACTCCGCTAGTGGCTCTCGGTGAGTACTGGGGCAGCCTGGGTCCAAGTATCCTGCAAAGACCTGGTCCCCTTACTGCTTCCCCTCCTGGCTCTGGTGGCTGCTTATGGAGGAATCTGCAAGCCCTGAGTTAAGACTGACGGGGTTTTCTGAGCCAGCCAGACAGGGCAGAAGGAGCCCTAGACTTTGTCCAAGTCTAGCTCTGCCACTTACTAGCTCGTGAACATGGGCAGATAACTTGACCTCTTTATGCCTCGGGTTCCTTACATACCCCTAAAATATGGTGTGAATGTATAAAGAGGCCATAGATAAGCCGGGCTGGTGGTGCACACCTGTAATCCCAGTACTTGGGAGGCTGAGACAGGAGGATCGCAGGTTCAAGGACAGCCTCAGCAAGTAGTGAGACTCATCAATCTAGCCAGACCATGTTTCAAAATAAAAATAAAAAATGGAGCCGGGCATGGTGGCGCTTGAAATCCCAGTTCTTTGGGAGGCGGATATCGGAGGATCCGGGTTCGCCCGGATCTCTTTCACTCTCTCTCTCTTTGTCTGTCTGTCTGTCTGTCTGTCTCTCTCTCTCCTTAGTGAGGCCCTCTGCAACTTCGTGAGACCTGGTTTCAAAATAAAGTATAAAAAAATAGGGCCGGGGGTGTAGCGTGGAGGTAGAACGCCCCTGGGTTCGATCCCCGGTACCGCAAAAAAAAATAAAAATAAAAATAATAAAAAAATGGGACTGGGGGTGGAGCTTGGAGGTAGAATGCCCCTGGGTTCAATCCCCAGTACCAAAGGGAGGAGAAGAAGAAGAAAGAAAGAAAAACAAAGGGCAAACACACTTTTCGGACCTGTTGCGTGTGTGGACTTATTGAATGCCCTCAGACCACCTAATACCTTGGCACCCTTGAGCACCAGGAACCAGCTGATGAGGGCTCCCCACCGTGCCCGCACCTCATTCTATTGTCTCCGGCAGAGCGGCTGAGGGAGGTAGAGCTTCGGGCGGCTCTGCGCACGCCGGCCCTGATCGCCCTGGGCCTTTATTCTCAGTACTGGCTGCTCCTGAACGTCTCTGGCTTCCAGAGCCCCGGCTCAGCCCTGGCCTGCATGCTGCTCACCAGATCCTTGCTGGCCCACCCTTACCTCCACGTCAACATCTTCCAGGTGAGGTTTCCCAGCGCCGGCACCGCAGCTACGGGCGCATTCTCCAGGGTGCCTGACGCAGGCTGCACCCAAGGCTTGGGCACAGAGAGGCCACCCAAGGAGGCTGCCCCCTTCCTGGCCACCCCTTCCCTCCCCGTGGGTCATCACAGAGAGCTTGGTTCCAAGCCGGGTGTGGTGGCGCACGCTTGTAATCCCAGTACTTGGGAGGCTGGGAGGCGGAGACTGGAGGATCCGGGTTCGTGACCAGCCTCAGCTACTTAGTGAGGCCCTCCACAACTTCGTGAGACCTGGTTTCAAAATAAAGTATAAAAAATAGGGCCGGGGGCGTAGCGCGGAGGTAGAACACCCCTGGGTTCAATCCCCAGTACCGCAAAAAAAAAAAAAAAAAAAAAAGAGAGAGAGAGAGAGAGCTTGGTTCCAGGTGTGGAGTTTGCGTCTCCTCAGGCAGGTCTTGGTCCGCATGTGAATGCCCTACGGGAACGATTTGAGGGCCCCAGCCAATGGCACCAGACAGGCAGAGGCGCTGGAGATGGGGCCTGCTGGGAGGCCAGGGGCTCAGCATTCAGTTCTGGTGCCATCGCCACAGGCATGCCTCCCTGCTCCCCGGTCCCAGCCTTTAAAAAAATTGTGTATTTCTTTTTTAATTTTAGCTGGGCATGTTGGCACATGCCTGTAATCCCCAGTACTTGGGAGGTTGAGACAGGAGGATTATAGGTTCCAAGTTGGCCTTAGCAACTTAGTGAGGCCCTCAGCAATTTAGTGTTTCAAAATTAAAAATAAAGCCAAGCGTGGTGGTGCACGGTTGTAATCTCAGTACTTGGGAGGCTGAGACAGGAGGATCACAGATTCGATGACAGCCTCAGCAAGTACTGAGACTCTCATCAACCTAGTGAGGTACTGTTTCAAAATAAAAGAAAATAGAGCTGGGGGTGTAGTTCAGAGGTAGAATGCCCCTGGGTTCAATCCCCAGTACCAAAAAATAATTAGTTTTTTTTTTTTTTTTTTTGCAGTACTGGGGATTGAACCCAGGAGCATTCTACCTCTGAGCTACACTTCCAGCCCTATTTTTTATTCTTTATTTTGAAACAGGGTCTCACTAAGTTGCAGAGGCCTCACTAAGTAGCTGAGGCTGGCCGTGAACCCAGATCCTCCAGTCTCAGCCTCCCAAGTACTGGGATTACAAGTGCACACCACCACGCCCAGCCAAAAAATTAGTTTAAAAATAAAATAGGCTGGCCGGGCGTGGTGGTTCACGCTTGTAATCCCAGTACTGGGGAGGCTGAGACAGGAAGATCGCAGGTTTGCGGACAGCCTCAGCAACTTGTGAGACCCTCCACAACTTAGTGAGACTGTGTTTCAAAATAAAGAATAAAAAATCGGACTGGGGGTGTAGCTCAGAGGTGGAATGCCCCTGGGTGAGAGAGAGAGAGAGAGAGAGAGAGAGAGAGAGGGAGAGAGAGCGAGCTGAGGCTGGCCTTGAACCCCGATCCTCCGGTCTCCGCCTCCCAGAGTACTGGGATTACAAGCATGCTCCACCATGCCCGGCTCCTTTTAATCTTGAAACAGGCTCTCACTGCTTTGCTGAGGCTTGTCTCGAACTTGTGATCCTCCTATCTCAGCCTCCCAAGTACTGGAGTTACAGGAGTGCACCACCATGCCTGGCTCACAAACTTCATCTTGAACAAGGAATAGGATTTGGACTGGTGAGGAGAGCAGGGAGGGTCTCCCCAGGATGAGGCAGAGGCTTGGTGCTGGGAGAGCAAGCCACCGGCAGCGTCGGGCACTGGAGGACCAGGGGTCCAGGGGTGCCCAGGCCAAGCCCCTCCTTGTCCAGGTCAGGAGAGAGGCCCAGAGGTGGGAGAGACCCAGCTCAGGGTGCAGACTCCGTTGGCTTCGGAGCTGAGCCAGGAGCCTCAGCCCCGCGGGATTAGCATTTGAGGGGCAGAAGAACCCACTGGGCCGAGTGCTCGGTGAGGACGCCTGGGCTGGGGGGAGGTCCAGAACTCAGCCCCAGGACGTGACCGTGTGTCTGCCACAGCACATCGGGCTGCCCATGTTCTCCCCGGGCAAGAAGCCCCTTCGGATACAGATGATGAGCCTGGGGGTGCTTAACCTGCCCCGGATGCCGCTGCTGGACTGGGCGTTCGGCCACTCACTCATCAGCTGCCACGTGGAGCACCACCTCTTCCCCAAGCTCTCCGACAACATGTGCCTGAAGGTAGACGAGAGCTGGGCCGGAGGGGCTGGGATGAAGGGCCAGCGTGAGGGCGGCCAGCAGTAACCTCTATGGTTCACCTGCACCCCGAGTCCCCCACTGGCCTGGTCAGCACAGGTCCCCCAGGAAGGGCAGCTAGGGGCACACATTGCACCATGAGTTCAGAGCAGACACACCTGGGTTTCTTACTAGTAAGGCGACTCTGGAGAACCTCAGTCTCCCTGTCTGTAAAATGGGAGGAAACAGGGCCTACCTTTGAAAAAGTCTGAGGATGAGCCGGGTGTGGTGGTGCATGCTTGTAATCCCAGTACTTGGGAGGCTGAGACCAGAGGATCCGGGTTCGCGGCCAGCCTCAGCTACTTAGTGAGGCCCTCCGCAACTTAGTGAGACCCTGTTTCAAAATAAAGAATAGAAAATACGACTGGGGGTGGAGCTCGGAGGTAGAATGCCCCTGGGTTCAATCCCTGGTACCACACACACACACACACACACACACACACACACAAAAGTTCGAGGATGAAATGAAGGAACAGATCTGAAATGCTGTACACCAAATACGTGTTCAGCAGAAGGGACCTGTGCTTTTTACCCCTTTTAACCAAGGGGGTGTCATGCTGTTGGGGCCTGAGAGAGAAACCCCTTCTTCTCTTTCCTGCTAGTAGGGTGGGGGAGGCAGGAGTCCTCCAACCCCTCAGCCTCCAGCCCCGTGCCCCGTCCCTCACCCACCCTGAGCATCCTGGGTCTAGGCAGGTGGGGGGCTCCCTGGGTTGGAGTGGCCTGTGCAGGCCCTGCTCAGAGGCTCCTCCTTCCACCCACCTTCCATCAGGTGAAGCCCGTGGTGTCCCGGTTCCTCCATGAGAAGCAGCTGCCATACAATGAGGACTCGTACCTGTCTCGCTTCCAGCTGTTCCTCGAGCACTACGAGGAGCTCATGGTGCAGGCGCCACCCATCACTGAGCTGGTGGGGGTACAGTGAGGGCTGGGCTCCCCTCTACGGCCCAGCTGCACCTCCTGCTGCTGCGCTGGCTCTCGGTGGGGTGTGGTGGCTGGTAGTGGACCTGGAGCATGGGGGCCGTGGGTCAGGAATGAGACACGGCAGCTCATGCCCTCCATGCTGGGGGTCGCCTGCCCTGTTTGCTTTTCTGGCAGTCAAGGGGTGACTGGATGCCCTGGTCAGTCTAGGCCACAGATGCCTCAGGATCTCAGGATCCTTCCCCCTGCTCCATCTGATCCTGGGCTGGGCGAGGGGGCAGTGACGGGGGGGGGGTGAGATCCAGGCCCAGGTCACCTGGGAGATGGGAGGAACTCAGACAGGAGGGTCATCCCTTAGCTGGGGCTCCCCTACTTCCAGGACAGCAGCACAGCGGCTTGACTGCTTCTTCCTGCTGTGCCTTCGGCCTCCCAGGGACCACAGGGCCAGGTCCCTCTTAGCAGACACCCTAGTTTCTCAGCCAGAGAAGTCTGTTCAAGACGCAGGCTCAGCAGTTCCCGAGGCCCACAGCAAGTGTGTTTTGTGGGAAAAGCTCTGCAGAGGAAGTGAGGGGAGCTGGAGATGGAGTTGTGAGAGTATAAGTAGCTTGGGCATGGCCTTGGCTAGCTCTAGAAACGCCCGCCTTGTTCCATGATGTTTAGAAGCAGTGAACCTGGGAGGGAGCTGAGCTGGAGGGGTTTCCGGGGACAGGGTCTGAAGGACAGATGGTCTTAGAGAGGAGAGGAAGGAGGCTGGGGTGAGTTAGAAGAGCTTGAGGTCAAGGGCTGGGCTTGAAGTGAAAGGATGGTCTGCAGCCCGACTTGAGGTGGGAATATAAGGGAACTACTGATACCAGACCCAGGAAGGGGCCAGGGCGCGGGGATCCCACTGAGATTCACCCCAAGTAGGCAGAGTTGAGAGAGGCAGGGAGCTACCCCAGCCGGGGGCTGGACTGAGAGGAGGTAAGGAATTGCACCGGTGGAGGCTGAGGGGGAGACAGAGACGGAGGCTGGGTACTGTGACAGAAGGCCGGAGCAGTTAGTTTCCAACAGAACTGCTCACCTTGGCACTATGACTTTTTATCTGGATGACTCCTGTTGGGTGTCCTGTGCATTATAGGATGTCTAGCCATGTCCCTGGCTTTTATCTACTAGATGCTGGGTGCCCAAGTCATGACAACCAAAAATATCTCCCCTTTTTTTTAGTACTAAGGATTCAACCCAGCGGCTCTATACCACTAGGCTGTACTCCCAGCCCTTTGTTTTTTTGTTTGTTTGTTTGTTTTGTTTTTGCCCCTCCTGTGCTCTTGGATTTTTTTATTCTGAGATATGGTCTTGATAAGTTTCCCAGGCTGGCCTGGAACTTTCGATCCTTCTGCCTCAATCTCCCTAATCTCTGGGATTACAGGCATGCAACAACACACCCGGCTAAACATGACACGCCTGTAAACATCTCCAAACATGGCCAAATGTCCCCTGAAGGGACAAGTCATCCTTGGTTCGGAACATGAACGTCATCTTCTGAGCACATCATTGCCTTGTTTTTCAGTTAAGTCTTTGGAGGGGAGGTGACAGGGGTAAAGGGCGTGATGACCCGGATGATTGGGCTAAATGCCAGCACAAGGGCGCCTGCGGGATGGGCGGAGGAGGCTGACCACAGCAAAGCCATTCTCTGAGCCCAGCCTGTTGGAAGGCACATCTCCAGTGTCCAGCGTGGGCTTGGGCACCTACTATATGCTCTTCCAGATCCTTGTCCTGTCGTCTCCGCCCCACCACAGCTCCTTCAGGCTCCCTCTCCTGTAGCCACACCTCTAAGAACTTCCCAAACAGCTTCCTCTTTAGGCTTCTTCAGGGCTCGGCAGTGGCTTCCAGCTGTTGCGTCACCAATCCCTGAGGCCTGCTCACACCTCTGCACCATGTTCCCTCGTTAAACTCTCTTTAGTCACCCCTTTTGATTGTGCCATCTGTTTCCTGCTGGGAGGCTCACCGACAGAGCAGGGTTTTGGATTCAAGCAGCCCTCTTGGAACAGGGCAGGCTTGGCAGCCTCCCCAGCCTACTGCCTTGCTATATGTTGCTGCTGCTCTTTTGAAATCCATTAGCAGCTCAGAAATGGTCTCAAGGTCTGGGAGTGCAATTCATTAAACTGCTAGTTCTCCATATGAAAAATGCAATGTCAGGAAAAGGTCTCAGTTGCATACTCCAAGCTACTGATTAAATCTATCCAAATGTATAACAAATGACTCATGGTTATTGATCTGAGCCTGAATGGGGTATAGGCAGCAGCTGGAGGCCCTGGTAGAAGACCTGGCTGTACCATGGGAACCCCAGGAACAAGTCACTGGTTGTTTTGAAGCTCCATTTTCTGTTACTCTGAGGATGTGGGCTGGGAATGACTGGGGTTTGAGAGGTGAGGGGAGGTGACAGGAGGGAAATGAAGTGCTTCCGGGGCTCTGCACAGACCAAAGGTCTAACTGACAGGGGTATATGGAGGTCATATATATTGATGATGATAATATTTATTTACCACGTAAGGCAGATGTTTTTACGTAGGTCATTTAATGTCAATCTTTACAACAGGTTGGTACTTTTTTTCTCACATTACAGATGGCGAAAAAAGGGTTGGGGAGATTAAACTTCTCAATGTTATATAAGTGATAAGTGGCAGGAGGATTTGAACTCTGGTGTTTTCAACCACCAGACATACTGCTTCTGGGGAGCTCTATAGAGCTTTCTGGGTGTCTGATCCTGAATTTCCACTTCTTTCTCCCCCTGTGTGAATGGATAATGATTTTATCATTAAGACAGATTCTTTATGAATGTCCATTGGGTGTTAGGAACTGTGTGAAGCTCTGGGAATATGAGTGAATGAGACTGGGCTCCCCACCCCCCTTTATAAATACTGAAATTTGAATTTCATATAATTTTCATGTACCACACAATACTTTTCATGTTTTTTTCCATTAAAAAACAAAAACCAATCTTGTGGGTCATAGAAAACAGTGCCAGGGACAGCATTTGGCTTGCAAGCCATGATTTGCCTACTCACCATATAGTGGGACAGCCATAAAACAAATGACATAAGCTGGGTGTGGTGGCGCACACCAGTAATCCCAATATTTGGAAGGATGAGAAAAGAGAATCACAGGTTCAAGGCCAGCCTCAGCAACTTAGCGAAACGCTGTTTCAAAATAAAAAATAAGGCTGAGGATGTAGCTTGGAGGTACAATGCCTCTGGCTTCAACCTTCAGTACCAAAGAAAAAAAAGCAAAAACAAAAACAAACAAAAATGACTTATTAGAGAGAACAGTATTAACTTCTCAGTAGGAGGGAGAGTGACTAGGCACAGGGGACTCCTGGGATACTTGCCATGTTCTATTTCTCAATCTGGGTGGTGGTTACACCTCATAATTCATCAAACTACATTTTGATTTGTGCACTTTTCTGTTATACTTCAATTTAAAAAGGCAAGCAGGGTAATGAAGGTTTAAAAATTACAGGAGGCCATTGTTTTGGACTCAACATTAAAATACCTATTACTTATTTTGATCACCTAATTTTCTGACGCCTCCTTAAATTCTGCACCCGAGGCGAGTGCCACATCCTGGTCCCGGCACTGCTGGACAAGGGTCGGAAGTCGGACTCTGTTCTCAGTACCTGGGGCAACCAACTCCCTCCGTTTCCTCACCTATAATAGGGAAGGATGTGAGGCGAGACAAGTTCTCTAGGGTTTAATGTTCTTCCTGGCCAGACACCGACAGCACCTCCCCAGGGCCACACCAGTGCAACACCTGGGGGTGAAGCCGGAGCCGGCAAGGGATGGAGTAGGAGCGTAATTCTCTAGACTTCCGGACTTCATGGCTATTACCCAATAAGCGGGCAGGCGCGCTTAAAGCTGAGCTCTTGATTGGCTGGCGGACGCACTACAAAAGGCAAAAGCGTACACGTCATCAGCGAGCGACGAAAGTACCTGAGAGGCGAAGTGAAATAAACTCTTTTCTAATTGGTTCCCTCCTCAAGAGAGACTGAAACAGCGATGGGGATTCGCCCTCCTACAATTCCAGGCTTCCGGTATTTGGACGGAGGGCGAAGATTGAGGAGAAATTTATTAA
>PVJS01024748.1:0-21670 GCA_004027185.1 Glis glis
AGGAGAGCGTGGTGTCACACCGAACTTCCTGTACTATAAAAGAGAGTTGTGCTTTCTAATAAACGAGTTCTTGCCAAGACTTGACTCCCGGTTAGAGGTATGGTTATTTCTCTAACCGTCCGGTGTCTGTTCCCTCATCAGCTTCGCGTCTCTCTCTCTCTCTGGCTGGCCCCGAGAGACCGAGGGATGCCCCCGACAGCTGACTACAAATCTTTGAGGTACTTAGTACTTTTCTTAATCCTGGTGTAACAAGAATTTGGGGATTGATGGGCCAGCCTCCATATATTGCTTCCCATTGGCATCTTTTCCTGGTTCCCATAGAATTCTCATATGTTGGTGTGAAATATCCTGCATTTCAGTTAGCTCTTTATCAGGACAGAAGCACGGAACTCACACTTGAATTGCAACTTACCCTTTTAAAGGAAAAGGACAAAGTGGAGGTAAGGTGTATTTGGTACAACCAGAAAGAAATATTTCATAGTCTATAATTCACATAAAGCCTAGTTAGAAACACAGCTACATTAAACCATTTATTAAAAAAGGCTTCAGGCCGGGCATGGTGGCGCACACTTGTAATCCTAGTACTTGGGAGGCGAAGACCGGAGGATCGGGGTTCGCGGCCAGCCTCAGCTACTTAGTGAGGCCCTCTGCAACTTCGTGAGACCCAGTTTCAAAATAAATGATAAAAAATAGGGCCAGGGGTGTAGCTCGGAGCCCTGGGTTCAATCCCCGGTACCGCAAAAAAAAAAAAAAATAAATAAATAAATAAAGGCTTCAGGTAAACCTTACATGAGAAAATGCCCATTATTTACTGAGGATAGAGGCAGAGAGATTCTGTATAAGAAATACTTTGGGGGACTATCTTGTGCTTCATTTCTTTATTTTTTTTTTTTAGATACTGGGGATTGAATCCAGGGGGGCATTCTATCTCTGAGCTACACCCCCAGCCCTATTTTTTTATTTTGAAACAGGGACTCGATAAGTTGCTGAGGCTGTCCTTGAACCTGTGATCCTCTTGTCTTAGCCTCCCAAGCACTGGGATTACAGGCTTGTACCACCACGCCCAGCTCTTGTGCTTCACTTTTTAAAAGTTCAGTGTAATTTTCTTTTCTTTTTTTTTTTTGAGACAGGGTTGTGCTATATTGTCCAGGATGGTCTTAAAACTCCCAGGCTCAAATAATCCTGAGTGCCAGGACTATAGACACGTGCCACAATGTCTGCCTTAAATTTTTTTCTTTTTTTTTGGTTGTACTGGAGATTGAACCCAGGGGCACTCTACCTCTGATCAACACCCACGGCTATATTTTTTTTTTTATTTTGAAACAGGGTTTTGCTGAGGGCTTTGCTAAGTTGCTGAGGCAACTGAGGTAAAATTTAGGTTATTGTGACTATCAGTACTGTGGAAACCTGCCATTGTCCTGTCTCAGCCTCCCAAGTACTGGGATTACAGGTGTGTTGTCACTGTGCACAAATACAGAGGCATTCCACAGAAAAAGATGGCAGCCATACTGGTATTCCATCAGCCAGATTTTGAATATTCTTCTACTTTGAAATCTCTTCTTTGTCAGCGAAAACTATTTTCTGTGTCAATGTCCTCTGGTGAGCCTTATTCACATTCACTATCAAAACCGATGCTGATTTTTATTATTTTGGTTTCACTTTCCTTTTAGCTTCTTTATGTTTCTTCCGACAATCCTAGAAAAATCACAGAATCAAAGCTTTTGTTAACAATAGATACAAGTTGTTCTCAAAGTGTTCAATAATCATATGGTAAAATTTAGGTTATTATGACTCTCAGGACTGTGGAAACCCATTTTAGAAGTGCTCAATGGAATGATGGGAACTATTCCAATGCTTGGCTTTACATCTTTAGGGAACTATACTTCAGTTTTTTAAGACTGCCTAATTTCCTGTTATTTAAGGAGCCTGCCTGGAATCTGAGACTAGTTCCCCCAAGCCACTCTTAGCAACTTAGCAAAAGCCTGATACATAATAAAATATACAAAGGGCTGAGAGTGTAGTTTGGAGGTAGAATGTCCCTGTATTCAATCCCTAGTATCACAAAAAAAAAAAAAAAGCCAGTCTACTAAAGTCTTTTCACCTGCACCAGTCATGGCTTGAATTAAACACTAAATTCCCTAAAGCACTATAATTCTGAGAGTTTAAATCATGTAATCCCAGTACTTGGGAGGCTGAGACAGGAGGATTGCAGGTTCCCGGCCAGCCTCATCTACTTAGTGAGGCTCTCTGCAACTTAGTGAGACCTTGTTTCAAAATAAAGAATAAAAAATAGGACTGGGGGTATAGCCCAGAGGTCGAATGCCACTGGGTTTCAATTCCCAGTACCGCAAAAAAAAAAAAAAAAAAAAAAAATCATGTCCTTAGTCATAATCCTTTCCAAATTTCTATGCCTTATTCCTGTTATTCTTACACTGGGGAGAAATGCTAAAACAAAGATAACACCATATCTAGCCGGGCGTGGTGGCACACACTTGTAATCCCAGTACTTGGGAGGCTGAGACCGGAGGATCTGGGTTCATGGCCAACCTCAGCTACTTAGTGAGACCCTGTTTCAAAATAAAAAACAAAAAATAGGGCTGGGGTGTAGATTGGAGGTAGAATGCCCTGGGTTCAATCCCCAGGACCGCAAAAACAAAACAAAACAAAGATAACACCATATCTATTTTCAGAGACAATCAATATGGAGAAATAATTACTCACCAGACGCAGGCTATTTGTTCGGGCCTCCCAAGAATTTCTGCTAACATTACTTCCCACACCTCTCCAGAATAAGTCAGAACCTAACAGGAAACAAGAACACAAGGCAGCACATTACTGCTGAAATGGAAACCACTCTAGTGTTGGTATTCCCAAGGTCTCTAATTCTAGTTAAGACTGTTTTTTGAATTTTTTACAAAATTTTCAGCTGGGTGTTGTGGCACACACCTGTAATCCCAGTACTTGGGAGGCTGAGTCAGGAGGACCACAGGTAGAATGCCCCTGGGGTTCAATCCCTAGTACCAAAAAAGAAAAAATGTTTTACAAGATTTTCTTTTTTTGTGTGTGTGGTACTGGGGATTGAACCCAGGGGCATTCTACCTCCGACCTACACCCCCAGCCCTATTTTTTATTCTTTATTTTGAAACAGGGTCCTGTTAAGTTGCAGAGGGCCTCACTAAGTAGCTGAGGCTGGCCGTGAACCTGGATCCTCTGGTCTCTGCCTCCCAAGTACTGGGATTGATTACAAGTGTGTGCCACCACGCCCGGCACAAGATTTTCAAAATTAAATATCTTAGCTGGGCGTGGTGGGGCACACTTCTAATTGTAGTACTTGGGAGGCTGAGACAGGAGGATGGCAGGTTTGAGGCCAGCCTCAGCTACTTAGTGAGGCCCTCTGCAATTTAGTGAGACCCTGTTTCAAAATAAAGAATAAAAAATAGGGCTGGGGCTGGGCGTGGTGGCGCACGCTTGTAATCCTAGTAGTTGGGAGGCTGAGACTGGAGGATCCCAGTTAGTGGCCAGCCTCTGCAACTTCGTGAGACCCGGTTTCGAAAATATAAAAAATATGTCCGGGGGTGTAGCTCAGAGGTAGAACGTCCCTGGGTTCAATCCCCGGAACCGCAAAAAAAAAAAACAAAAACAAAAACATAGGGCTGGGGTTCTAGCTTGGAGGTAGAATGACCCTGGGTTCAATCCCTAGTTCCGGAAAAAAAAAAAAACCTAGTATTGCTAGAATGTTACTATTTATATATCACTTACCATTAACATAACTTTTTGTTTGTGCTAGGCTTTAAGAAATGAGTTCACCACAGAGCTTCTGATTTTACACATGGACTTTTAGAGTACTAAAAACATAGGGCCAAGCACGGTGGCACACACCTGTAATTCCAGTACTTGGGGAAGGCTGAGACAGGAGGATCCAGGTTCGCGGCCAGCCTCAGCTACTTAGTGAGGCCCTCCACAACTTAGCGAGACCCTGTTTTAAAATAAAGAATAAAAATTAGAGCTGGGGGTATAGTTCGGAGGTGGAATGCCCCTGGGTTCAATCCCCAGTACCAACAAAACAAAACAAAAAAGTAGGAGTTTTGTATGTTCCCAGATAAACAAGGTCCCATAACAAGACCTTGTTGATGAAGGATGAGGAAGGAATGTGGTGACTGAGGAGTGCTGGATCCCTGCATTCCTCAACATGCAGCAGTCACCATGCATCAGTCTGAACAGAGCGGGCTAAACCACAAGACGTTACAATGGGTCAAATGCTAGTTATCCTACCAGAGAGTACAATGATAACAGCTGTGCTAGTCCCTATTACTTAACATTTAATGGAAACAATGGACTTACCATGAAGTCTTTGATCATTCACAGAGAAAAAGAAAAATCTAGTGGTCTCTCTTTCAAA
Organism: Glis glis; assembly: GCA_004027185.1. NCBI lineage: Eukaryota > Metazoa > Chordata > Mammalia > Rodentia > Gliridae > Glis > Glis glis. Next base: position 4,400 of record PVJS01024748.1, read on the forward strand.
TACTGGTGTTCCTCTGAAAAGGGGAAGGAGAAAGACATATGGTTGGTCATTCATTAATTCTTTCATTCTTTCACCAAGGATGAAATACAGGGGCATTCTACTTCCGCACTACACCTCCAGTGCTATTTTATTTTTATTCTGAAACAGGGTCTCGCTAGGTTGATGAGAGTCTCACTACTTGCTGAGGCTGTCCTCAAACCTGCGATCCTCCTGTCTCAGCCTCCCAAGTACTGGAATTACAAGCTTGTGCCACCACACACAGCTTCCATTTATTTATTTATTTAATTTTTTGGTGTTAACTGGGGATTGAACCCAGAGGCATTCAACCTCTGAACTGCCCCCCAGTCCTTTCCTCCCTCTCTCTCATTCATTTGTTCATTTATTTATTTATTAGTGTGTGGTGCTTGGGATTGAACCCAGGGGCATTTTATCTCAAAGCCACACACTCAACCCTTTTTATTTTTATTTCTTATTTTGGAACAGGGTCCTGCTAAGTTGCTGAGAATTTTGCTAAATTGCTGAGGCTGGCTTCAAACCTGCGATCCTCCTGTCTCAGCCTACCAAATACTGGGACTATAGGTGTGCACTGCCACCAGGCCTGGCTTATTTTTTATTTTTGTTTTGAAACAGTCTTATTAAATTGCTGAGGGCCTCACTAAGTTGCTGAGGCTGGCTTTCAACCTGCCATCCTCCTGTCTCAGGCATCAAAGTACTGGGATGACAGGCGTGCGCCACTACGCTTGGCTTACTTTGAATATTTAAGAAGAAATATTTTCATTGAAAATGTAAACTATTCCTTTAAACAAAAGCTGCTCTGTGCTGGACGTGGTGGCGCACACTTGTAATCCCAGTACTTTGGGAGGTGGAGACCGGAGGATCCGGGTTCGCGGCCAACCTCAGCTTGCACACGCGCGTGTGGGCGCGCACACACGCTCTCTCTCTCTCTCTCTCTCTCTCTCTCTCTCTCTTTCTACTTAGTGAGGCCCTCCGCAACTTCGTGAGACCCGGTCTCAAAATAAAGTATAAAAAATAGGGCCGGGGGCGTAGCACGGAGGTAGAACACCCCTGCGTTCAATCCCTGGTACCGCAAAAAAAAAAAAAAAAAAAAAGCTGCTCTGTGCTTTGCTCGTTTTTCCCTGAGTTAAAATGACCCTTTCCCTCTCTCTTTTCAAATCTGTTCTCTTCTATCTGAAGCCTGACAATCAGGATTTAAGTACCCTGACCTTCTTCACTGTGGTTGTAGGTGCTCTCACTCCCACCATCGCTGCCCTATATGCCAGTGTTCCCCATGGGGAGGCCCTGCAGCATCCTGTTTCCATACCAGGAACTGCACCATCAGGCTCACTTCCCTGGGCACATACCTCCCACCCAATGCTATGCATATCTTAAGAGAAAGGAATGACACTCCGCATTATAAAAAGGCTAGAGAGGTGGGCATGGTGGGACATGCCTGTAATCCTAGTACTCAGGAGGCTGAGACAGGAGGACCACAGGTTCACCGCCAGCCTTAGCAATTTAGCTAGGTCCACTGAAACTTAATGAGACCATTTCAAAATAAAAAAATAAAATAGGGCTGGGGGTGTAGCTGAGAGACAGAATGTCTCTGGGTTTAATCCCCAGTACCATAACAATAAATAAATAAACAAATAAATAGATGGATACATACATACATACATAGAAAAAGGCTAGAGAATCTGCTAAAGGAGATGAGAAAAATTAAGTTAGTTTCTATGAACAGAATCCTAGATACTTCCAAAATATTTCGGGAACATGTCTAACTCAGACTTTACAAATTATGAAACAGATCTGTACTCAAACCAATAGCTTACCCAGAGCTGGGCTTTCTATGATCTGTTTCTTCAGTAACATTTTCATCTTCTGAACTGCTGTCTTGAAAACGAGGGTCCACATGCCAGGCAATCTTCCCAGGTTTCACTGTTTCAACTCTATAGGTCTCTATATGATGACAATAAAAGGTGACTGCACTGCAAATGAGCAACTAAGTATTTCTTTTTTTTTTTTTTGTGGTACTGGAGATTGAGCCCAGGGGCATTCTACCTCCGAGTTACCCCCAGTCCTATTTTTTATTCTTTATTTTCAAACAAGGTTTCACTAAGTTGCAGAGGGCCTCACTAAGTGCATCAGCCTCCCAAGTACTGTGCCACCACGCCCGGCTGTAACTAAGTATTTCTGAGCACAACTGATTACTTTCACCATGCACACATCTAAATTTCCATCATATTAACAATTAACTTAAAATAGCCTGTATCCGCCGGGCGTGGTGGCGCATGATTGTAATCCCAATACTTCGGGAGGTGGAGACCGGAGGATCCGGGTTCGCGGCCAGCTTCAGCGCGCGTGCTTGCTCTCTCTCTTTCTCTCTCTCCCTGTCTCTCTCTCTTTCTCTCTCTCCCTGTCTCTCTCTCTTTCTCTCTTACCTAGTCAGGCCCTCCGCAACTTCGTGAGACCCGGTTTCAAAATAAAGTATAAAAAAATAGGGCCAGGGATGTAGCGCGGAGGTAGAACGCCCCTGGGTACAATCCCCGGTACCGAAAAAAAAAATAGCTTGTATCCTTTTTTCTTTCTCTTTTTCTTTTCAGTGCCTCCCTCCTTTCCTTCATTTATTTATTTATTTATTTGCGGTACTGGGGATTGAACCCAGGGGCATTCTACCTCTGAACTACACCCCCAGCCCTATTTTTATTCTTTATTTTGAAACAGGGTCTCACTAAGTTGCAGAGGGCCTCACAAAGTAGCTGAGGCTGGCCACAAACCTGTGATCCTCCTGTCTCAGCCTCCCAAGTACCAGGATTACAAGCATGTGCCACCACACCCGGCTCTTTCCTTCTTTTCTTGTGCTGGGGATCAAACCCAGTGCCCTGCTACTAATAATACCTCGGCCCATAAAATAAGTAGTGTCTTTTTTTCAAATACTGAAAGAAGCTACCATCTTTTGTGTGTGTGTGTGTGTGTGTGATACTGAGGATTGAACCCAGTGGTGGTCTACCTCTGAGTTACACCCCCAGCTCTATTTTATTTTTTTATTTTGAAATGGGGTCTCACTAAGTTGCTGAGGCTGGCCTGGAACCTGCCATCCTCCTGTCTCAGCCTCCCAAATACTAGGATTAAAGGTGTGCGTCACCAGGCCTGGCCTGTCTTAATTTTGATACTGCTAGAGTGATTAGATAAGGAGTAATATAAAATGCATAAAGACTAAATTTTTTTAAATGAACAACATAATTTTAAAAAAGAACAGATAAAATAAACATGGCACCTGTGCTAGTAAGATAATCATAAAATATAACATAATGCAGTGAAACCAGATTTCCCTCATTTATGAATGAGAAAATGAACCTACTTGTATGTTTTCAATTCCCAAAACCTCTTTCTAGAATTGCTGAAAAAGCTACTGCTATAAGATCTGGATAGTCACCTCACAAGTCTCCAGAACTTTCCAACTGCTTAAACAATCTCCCAGGTTGCTGGTGTCTAAGACTCATTTCAAGGCCAATTTCGCACTGGACTCTCAAAGTCAGAGATTTATAGTTAATGTCTGCATCAACTGTACTCAAAAGTTTAGGACTGACCTTGGTGCTCAAATGGACAAGGCAGACAAGAACATAAAATAAGCATAGTACATGATACATTGCATCTTATGTAAGATTTTTGAAATACTATACTGCTGTAGTTCTTTTTGGAGTACCACAGAGTTGACATTTGATATGTATCTGCTGAATATATGGATGCTATTTTAAGTACGATTTTTAAAATTACTAGTTAGTTGTGCATGTATTCTTCTGGATCGGTCTAGCCTGCTTTTTATACTGAATGTCCATAGAGCTTACACACAAATATCTTGAACACTGCATGAAGAATAGTCTTCTAAAATACAGGTATTTTTACCTGTGGCCTCTGTTGGCCTTCAGAGGTAACTCTCCTGAAATAGGAGAAAGAAAAAGAAAAGAAAGAACTCGCATTTGTATTTCTATAGGTTCTGGGAAATCTCCAAGGATAAATTTTGAAGTAACTGGCATATTGATGACATATCTGTATAAAAGCAAGGTTACCTAATTCTTTCTATCTCTTATCAGATATAGTATTAGTTTTCCAACAGTCATAACATCTCCATTTAAAAAGGGGAACAGTTGCCGGGTGTGGTGGCGCACGCTTGTAATCCCAGTACTTTGGGAGGTGGAGACTGGAGGATCCGGGTTCACGGCCAGCCTCAGCTCTCTCTCTCTGTCTCTCTCTCTCTACTTAGTGAGGCCCTCCGCAACTCCGTGAGACCCGGTTTCAATAAAGTATAAAAAATAGGGCCGGGGTTGTAGCGCGAAGGTAGAACGCCCCTGGGTTCAATCCCCGATACCGCAAAAAAAAAAAAAAAATAATGGGAACAATTTTTTTTGTGTGTGTGGTACTGGGGATTGAGTCCAGGTGCATTCTACCTCTGAGCTACACTCCCAACCCTATTTTTTTAATTCATTATTTTGAAACAAGGTCTCACTTAAGTTGCGGAGGGCCTCACTAAGTTAGCTGAGGCTGGCCGTGAACCCGGATCCTCGGGTCTCAGCCTCCCAAGTACTGGGATTACAAGCGTGTGCCACCACGCCCGGCTAAAAAAGGGAACTATTTAAATGATTTACTTTACTTCTTCATGACTGTGTGTATGTGTGGTACTGGCGATTGAACCCAGGGGTGTTCTACCTCAGTGCTACACCACCAACCCCATTTTATTTTGAAAGAGGGTCTTGTTAAGTTACTGAAGCTGGCCTCTAACCTACAATCCTCCTGCCTCGGCCTCCCAAGTACTAGGATCTTAGGTGTGCGCCACCACACCTGGCTTTTCATGACTTTTTATGTAACAAAAGAAGGGATACGGTGCATTAATCTCTGGCCTCTCTTCAAAAGTAGCTAGCTATCAGTTTGCTCTTTTAAATGCAAAAATAGTTTCATACCTTCAGGAGCATCCTATAACATTAAATCTCATACTGTTTATGTAGGTCAAAGAATCCTTTATTCAGACAATAGTAAGTCCATTACACTTAATAGAGACTCAATCAATTAAATTAAATCTGCCAGAAATAAAAACGCAGGGAAAAAAGAAAAGTACCTTCCTTTAAATCTTTAGGGTCTGAATCAAAAAAGGAGAAGGTGAAACCGCTGGGCTGCTCGGCCCCGCTTGCCAGAGCTGCAGCAGGATGCATCTCCTTGGTTTCCTCTTCACCAGACTCCTTGTTCCAGGGCCTGGCTTCTTCCTTTTCACTGGTATCCTTTGCAGTTTGGAATATTTCTTTCAAATCCATAGAAATGTTATAATACATTTCTGTAGATACCTCAGGTAGCTTCTCAGCTTCCTCCCTTTTCTTCTTTCGTTTTGCTTTACTGCAATGACATATATGGATATGCGTATCACAAAGAGACATTTTGGAAAATTTCTAAGAATAAGAAAAGGTAAACTCCTGAGATAACTTTAATCCTTTTAACAACTAAAAATATCCACACACAATATTTATTTATTTATTTATTTATTTATTTATTTAGTGATACTGTGGATTGAACCCAGGGGCATTCTACCTCCAAGCTATACCCCCAACCCTATTTTTTATTTTTATTTTGAAACAGGGTCTTGCTAGGTTGATGAGAGTCTCACTACCTGCTGAGACTGCCCTCAAACCTGCGATCCTCCTGTCTCAAGCCTCCGAAGTAATGGGATTACAGGCGTGCAACACCACACCCCACCCACACACAATCTTGACCAATAAACCTTTTCTACATAAACCTATTCAAACAGATGCAAATATTAATCATGAATCACATTCTCCTATCTCTTACCCTGTACACCAAACTTTCTTACTGTATTATCTAAATGAACAGGACGTCCTCAATGACCATCTTAATGGTGGAGACCACTGCAAAGAAACTGTTCATACTTCATATGAACCAACCTGACTAGGTTTAAACAGATATGCTACTTAGTAACTCAGATGCACAATAAAGTGTCATATAGACAATTCCAAGCCATTATGATTGAACCACCATGTGGTGGCTTTAAAACTGGTCCCAAAATTCCTTCACACTTCTTTCAAAAGGTGGAAGTCCATTTCCCCGCCTCTTGAGCATGCACTGAACTTACTGATCTCTTTTAATGAAGAGAATATGGCAGATGTGATAGTATAGATATTCTACCATAGCAAAAGCCTAAAGGGTCTTGAGGAAACTCTTAGTAGAAACCATGTGGCCTTGAGGAGAATGCAGGCTAGGGCTTGCAGAACAGTAAGGTAAATGCTATTGGAAATTGGATCAAAGAGAACCCTGCTATATGGTGGCCAAAAGTTCAGCAATATCACCTGCATTAATAGGAAGAAAATAGGAAATGTACCTAATTAGTTGGGTGACCTAGCTAAAGAGATATCCAGAAAAGCTAAAGGTAATTTCTGGTTTCTTCCTGCTGCTTTTTAGTAAAATGTGAGACAAGAGAGTAAAATTAATAGAATTTTTTTTAAGAAACCACAACCTCACAGTTTTGAAGATTCCTAATCTCCAGAAGGCAAATGACATCAAATTTAAGAAACAGATTCCAAGCAAGGGTCAAATTCTATCACAATCTCAGGAGTACTTAATGTAAGCAGGAAGTGGCACACTGTGGCCATCAGTCAAACCCAATGTACTGCCTGCTCGTGTCTTAGCCGCATGCTGAAAATGTTCTTATACTTTAAATATGTCATGACATGTAAAAATTATATAAAAAGCAGATTTAAGTGTGGCAATAGTTTTAATGGAACACAAACCTCCCCCCCCCCGTATGTTTCTTTTTCTTCTTTTTTCTCTTGTGGTACTGAACCCAGTAGCACTTTACTACTGAACTACACCCCAAGCTCTTTTTATTTCTTATTTTGAGACATGGTCTCACTGAGTTACTAAGGCTAACCTTGAACTTGTGATCCTCCCGCCTCAGCCTCCTGAGTCACTGGGATTACAGGCATGCACCACCATGTCCAGACGAATGCTGCTTTTCTACTACAAAGGTAGCAGGAAGCCCTTATAAGAGAGGCTGTCTGGCCTGCAAAGCCTAACATATTTACTCTCTGGCCCTTTACGGAAATATTTATAGACCTTGGTTTAAAGTGGAACAAAATCCTTTGTTAAAACCCTAGACAGAGTTAAGAGACTTCGATTACTCAAAGAGGGCTTTGATGGAGCTTGAAAACATTGTATCTCAGCAGTATCAGCAGAAGCCTAAGGGAAAAAGTAGTTCAAATTACCTTTCTTTTAGTTTATCATCTTTATTTCTTTCATAAGTGGCATGGTCGTGCCTCGTTGGATCATAGTGTATGATGTCCCTATGTAAAAAGAAGGGAGGTTGGAAGAGATAAATAAGAACACTAATGCAAAAAATTAACAGCATAATCAACCCTAATAAGACTCTAAATGCTATCAAAGAAGAGAAACAGGATATTATAGGATCTTATTATAAATGTATATAAACTCTACTTTTGAGTTTTCCTGGATCTGTTTTCTTTTTTTGGAAGTACTGGGGGTTGAAGCCAGGGGCATTCTAGATCCAAGCTACACCCCCAGTCCTTTTTGTTTTGTTTTGAAACAGGGTCTCACTAGGTTGCTCAGAATCTTGCTACTGGCTGTGGCTATGCTTGAACCTGGGATCCTCCTGTCTCAGCCTCCCAAATACTGAGATTATAGGAGTGCGCCAACATGCCTGGTCCCTGGATCTATTTCTAACCTTAAAAAATATTTTAAACATACTTAAATATATAGAGATGAAATGATGTATTATCTGAAACTTTGCACAAAGTGTTTCATTGGTTAAGGAAGGGGTTGGATAAAGGTACAGAAGAGAAAACTCGTCACATCTTGTGACCGTAAAAACTGGATGATCGTATACATAGGGGTTTGAGTGCCCTAGTCTCTCTAAATTGCATGTTTCAAGTGAATCACTGAGTCAAAGGTAAGGTTATTTTTAAAAATCTAAGCCAGGAATGGTGGCACATGACTGTAATCCCAGTACTTGGGACGGCTGAGACAAGAGGGCAGGTTCGAGACCAGTCTTGTTTCAAAACAAAAAATAAAAAGGGCTGGAGGTGTAGATTGAAGGTAGGACACACTTGGGTTCAATCTTCAATAACACACACACACACACACACACACACACACAATCTGATACGTTTCCAAATGTTCTCTGCAGGAAGTTAAAAATGACCCCACTGGGCTGAGGATATAGTTCAATGGTAGAGGGCTTACCTAGTGATCTCCAGTACAAAACACACACACACACACACACACACACACACACACACACACACACACACACACGATGTAGTTTTATTTATTTTTTTGTGTGGTACTGGAGATTGAACACAGGGGCATTCTACCTCCAAGCTATACCCCCAGCCCTATTTTATTCCTTATTTTGAAACAGGGCCTCACTAAGTTGCAGAGGGCCTCACAAGTTGTTGAGGCTAGCCAAGAACATACGATCCTCCTGTATCAGCCTCGCAACTACTGCGATTACAAGCATGTGCCACCATGCCCAGCTATGATGTAGTTTTGTTTTTTTTGTGGTACTGGGGATTGAACCCAGGGGCATTCTACCTCTGAGCTATACCCCCAGCCCTATTTTATTTTTTATTTGGGAACACGGTCTCATTAGGTTGCTGAGGGCCTTACTAAATTGCCAAGGCTGGCTTTGAACTTGCTATCCTCCTATCTCAACCTCCCAAGTACTGGGATTACAAGCGTGCACCACAATGCCCAGCTCACAATGTAATTTTTTTTGTGGTGGTACTGGGGATTGAGCCCTGGGGCATTCTACCTCTGAGCTACACCCCCAGCCCTAACTTTTATTCTTTATTTTGAAACAGGGTCTCATTAAATTGTGGAGGGCCTCACTAAGTAGCTGAGGCTAGCCATGAATCTGTGATCCTCCTGTCTCAGCCTCCCAAGTACTGAGATTAAAAGCATGTGCCACCACACCCAGCCACAATGTAGTTTTAAATTGAGTTTAAGAAAGTATTTATGGCAGAGTAAAATACAACAGAATAGGAGAGAACATAAACCATACTTAAATTTCTTAGCAGCCATTGATCCTTTGTTAGTAGGGTTGTTCAAGTTGGTGTGTAAAACACTTTGTACAACATTCAAGGCTTTCTTTTTTTCTGCAGCAAGCTCTTCTTCCTCAGCAGTTTTCTTTTCATTTACCTCTTTAAGAAAAAAGGATAATTAGTAACTTCTTGACAAACATGGCTTGAGAAATCTCAATCATCAAATACTTACATCAATCATCTAAACATGTCCAAAGCACACCAAGATAGGAGAAAAGTTTGACCACATTTTGTTAAAATACCTATCAACAAGACTCTCATGCCATAGCAAACTCAGAAATTGCATGACCAGCAAACACAATGTCCCACTTTTTTTTTTTTTTTTTTTTTTGCGGTACCGGGGATTGAACCCAGGGGTGTTCTACCTCCGCGCTACACTCCCGGCCCTATTTTTTATACTTTACTTTGAAACCGGGTCTCATGAAGTTGCGGAGGTCCTCACTAAGTAGAGAGAGAGACAGAGAGACGGGGAAAGAGAGAGAGAGAGCTGAGGCTGGCCAGGAACCCGGATCCTCTGGTCTCCGCCTCCCAAAGTACTGGTATTACAAGCGTGCGCCACCACGCCCGGCCACAATGTCCCACTTCTATTTGTAATTACGAAAATAAAGTCTGGACTTCATGGTTTCAGTGGCAAGTGTAACTTTTTTTTTCCTGGTACTAGGGATTGGACCCAGGGCCTCATGCATCATAGGCAAGTGTTCTACCACTGAGCCACATCCCCAATCCTTTTTCTTTTTTATTTTGAGACAGGGCCTCACTAAATTACCCAGGCTGGCCTGGAACTTGTAATCCTCCAGTTTCAGCCTCCTGAATAGCTGAGAATAAAGGGATGCACCACTGCATCTGGCAAAAGTCTAAAAATTTTAAGGTAAAGACTGAAAAATGTAATAAAGCAAAAAGCTAACAATAAAACCTGTAAACTCATACTTGGGAGGCTGAGATAGGAGGATCACAGATTTGAGGCTAGTCTCAGCAATTTTTTGAGACCCTGTTTCAAAGTTAAAAGGCGGGGGGCGGGGGGAGGCAGGTGTGCTGACACATGCTTGTAATTCCAGTACTTGGGAGGCTGAGACCGGAGGATCTGGGTTCGCGGCCAGCCTCAGCTACTTAGTGAGGCCCTCCTCAACTTAGTGAGACCCTGTTTCAAAATAAAGAATTAAAAAAAATAGGGTTGGGAGTATAGCTCAGAGGTAGAATGCCCCTGGGCTCAATCCCCAGTACTGCAAAAAAAAAAGGGGGGGTGGCACAGAAGTAGAATGCTCCTGGGTTCAATCTCCAGTACTAAAAATATATATATACATAAGTAAATAAAGCTGGGCATGGTGGCACATGCCTGTAATCACTGTACTTGGGAGGCTGAGACAGGAGGATCGCAGGTTCAAGGCCAGGCTCAGCAATTTAGAGACCCTCAGCAACTTAATGACTCTGGGTTCCATTCCTAGTACCACAAAAATAAATAAATAAATTAAAGTGATTACCAACTCAGATTTTTTTTTAACATTCTAAAAATGTAATCTTATTATATTGAAGTCCAAAATTGACAAGTATAGTAAAAAATAGTAATTTTACTGACTGTTAATGTGATATATTAATAGACAGTTGCTTCAGTCTTTTTTGTGTGTTTGGTACTCGGGACTGAGCCAAGGGGCGTTCTACCACTGTGCTACACCCCCAGCCCTATTTATTTTTTATTTTGAAACAGTGCTGGCCTTGAGCCTGCGATCCTCCTGCCTCAGCCTCCCAAGTAGTTACAGGTGTGCGTCACTGCATCCAGCTTGCTTCAGTATTTCATTCAGTAATAAGCACTGCATAAAGAAATCCACGTGCCCTACACACATAAGGCATCATGGAACTCTTATAAGCTGCCACCCTCGACTACTAGAAACAGACAATATTGAAGAACAAAGTTAAACAACTAGTTTAAAGAGCAAAAACCCAAGCCTATAAGGTCCTTTTCACATACAGCAGGAAGTAAACATCCATCTAACATAAACTAGAATGAAATGCTGATTTACGTTCTCTACAGAGAACCACCCAAATTTCTAAGGATTCAAAGAATGTAGAGAAGCTGGGTGGTAGTGGCGCATGACTGTAATCCCAGTACTTGGGACACTGAGACAGGACAATTACAGGTTTGAAGCCAGCCTCAGCAACTTAGTGAGGCTCTCAGCAACTTAGTGAAACTCTGTTTCCAAATAAAAAATAAAATAGGGCTGGAGGTGTATCTCAGAGTACCAGAAAAAAAGCCTAAATCTGGAGGCAAAGAGAAAATTAGGTCCCAAGAGTTAGGAAGAAAGTCAGAAAGGTATGTCTCAAAAGCAACAAAGGGAAGAGAACATTTTAAGAAGGGATAGCCAACAGAGACAAGGGCTACAGGCTGGCTAAGGAGGGTTCCACATGGAAAAACGCCACTGCACACGGAGGAGCTGTTCACAGCTTTGAAACAAGACAAGTGGCAGGAAGGCAAGAAAGTGACCTCGACACACACATTATTCTCAAGGTTTCGTTCACCCTGTGCTCTCAACATGGGATTCTGAGGCAAAGATCTGAAGTCAAGTCTCGGTTTGGAGACACGAATTGCTGTGGACCCTGGAGAATTTACAATGAGCCTCTCTGAACTTTGTTTTCCCAAAATATATGATACTGATAATAATCACCTCAAAGAATTCATAGGGTATAGCCAGGTGGCGCACATCTGTAATCCCAGTACTTAGAGACTGAGACAGGACGATCGCAAGTTCAGGGCCAACCTTGGCAATGTAGTGAGGCCCTGTTTCAAAAAAACATAAAAAGGGCTGGGGGTGTAACAAAGAGGTAGAATGCCTCTATGTTCAATATCTAGTAACAAAAAGTATTGATAGGGTCAAATCAGAGAGTGTATCTGAGAAAACAGGTGACAGGAAGTATGAATTATCAGGATTAAGATACAGATTAAATTAAATCAGGAAGGAGCCAGGCGTGGTGGCACACGCTTGTAATCCCAGTACTTTGGGAGGTGGAGACCGGAGGATCCGGGTTCGCGGCCAGCCTCAGCTCTCTCTCCCTGTCTCTCTGTCTCTGTCTCTCCCTCTCCCTCTCTCTGCTTGGTGAGGCCCTCTGCAGCTTCGTGAGACCCGGTTTCAAAATAAAGGATAAAAAATAGGGTTGGGGTGTAGCGCGGAGGTAGAACGCCCCTGGATTCAATCCCCGGTACTGCAAAAAAAAAAAAAAAAAATCAGGAAGGAGAGGGGATGGAGGAGGACATTCAAGGAAGCCACATAGTAGATAAGGTATTTTGAAAGGATAAGAACAGGTCTTATAGATAATGTGTGGAAACAATGCTGTGAAAAATGCCACAGGAAGTAGAATTAGGATACTTCTGATAGTGTCATCATTCCTAGGTATATCTAAGTCAGGATGAACTCAATAGAATGACATTCAATGATACATGCTGTTCAAAACACATGCACCTGGCACAGAGGAAGACAAAGACTCTTTCTATTAGGAAGCCGTATTTGCGGGCGTGGTGGCGCACGCTTGTAATCCCAGTGCTTTGGGAGGCGGAGACCGGAGGATCCGGGTTCGCGGCCAGCCTCAGCGCGCATGTGCGCGCACGATCGATCAATGGATAGATCGATCGGTCTATCTCTGTCTCTCTCTCTCTCTCTCTGTCCCTCTCTCTCTCTACCTAGTGAGGCCCTCCGCAACTTCGTGAGACCCGGTTTCAAAAATAAAGCATTAAAAAATAGGGCCGGGGGCATAGCGCGGAGGTAGAATGCCCCTGCGTTCAATCCCCGGTACCGCAAAAAAAAAAAAAAAAAAAAAAAGGAAGCTGTGTTTGATGTAACTGCCTTCTGTGGGCCAACCTGAATCTGCAGAACTACTAATATGGATTGCCAGATAGGGCCCCTCTCCTTATTCTCTCATGCCAGATGGGATGTATCTTTGGTAGATGCTATCTATTCCTGTTCTACTGAGCAGCTTAAAGAAATAATATTTTTACTAAATAAGGTGTACAAAGAAACTTAAGAAGTATTAAGTTAACTACACATTAGATTACAAATTACTCAATTCAATGTCTCAGGATATAGAGTTTCCTCATGTTTTAAACAAAGGAGGTACACTGGATGACTTCTCATGACCCCGGTTCTGACACTCGGCCTGTTTGGACAACAAAGCATTTACCTTCCTGTTCCTCTTCACTATCACTCTCTAGAAATCGAGAATCCATGCGGAATCTGTCATCGCTGCCAAAGTGTGACTGTAAATCCAGGAGCTACACAGAGAAAAAACATACACAATTGGAAAACACATTCCCAGGACACTGCTGCTAAAGAAGACTCTCCAGGTGCACCTCCCCGAACCTGAATCCACATCATTAACATCTGCAGAACCACCTGGCCTATGACTGCCTCCCGAAATAAACGCCCAACAGTGGAATGGGGTTAAGGTCTGACTGCATTTACCTGGATTTAAGGACAATATTGGATGGGCGTGGTGGCGCATGCTTGTAATCCCAATACTCGGGAGGCTGAGACAGGAGGATCCTGGTTCACAGCCAGCCTCTGCTACTTAGTGAGGCCCTCCACAACTTAGTGAGACCCTGTTTCAAAATAAAGGACAAGCCCGGCATGGTGGTGCATGCTTGTAATCCCAGTACTTGGGAGGTTGAGACAGGAGGATCCAGGTTCACGGCTATCCTCAGCTACTTAGGCCCTCTGCAACTTAGTGAGACCCTGCTTCAAAATAAAGAATAAAAACTAGGGCTGGGGGTGTAGCCTGGAGGTAGAATGTTCCTGGGTTCAATCCCGGGTACTGCCAAAAAATAAATAAGTGAATAAAAGATAAAAAAAATAGGGCTGGGGGTGTAGCCCAGAGGTAGAATGCCCCTGGGTTCAATCCCGGGTACTGCCAAAAATAAATAAATAAATAAATAAGAGATAAAAAAAATAGGGCTGGGGGTGTAGCCCGGAGGTAGAATGCCCCTGGGTTCAATCCCCAGTACCACAAAAAAAGGACTATATTGAAAACTAAGACCTGCTTAGTATTTAGACATTTTTAGTATTCACTAACCTTCTGTCCAGCTCTGCCCTCAAACTGAGGTTTAATTCTGAACCTGTCAATGTCTCCTTCAGAGTCGGATTCCTCATCATCACTACTGTCAAACAGTTTCTCAGAGGCTTTACCCATGGACTCCTGTCACACAGATGAAAACAGATATGTTTATTAACCGAGGCAGTCAGCATTTCAGGTTGCACTAGCAGCTGCGTGGAGACCTTGGAACGCAACAGACAGAAATGGGTCTACAAAGTAGATGAATGTCCACAGCGATGTCTGGAACGTCTTACCTGTGTCAGCTCCTCTCCTACATGGCTTTGCTCCCGAGTGGATGAATCCTCTGCCTCACCTTCACTGTCCGAACTGAAGATGATGTGTGTTGGCTTATCCTCAGGATGACCATCCTAGGGAGGCCATCAGAAGCATCACATTTTAAGACAACCATGCCGGGCGTGGTGGCGCACGCTTGTAATCCCAGTACTTTGGGAGGCGGAGACCGGAGGATCTGGGTTCGCGGCCAGCCTCAGCTCTCTCTCTCTATCCTTGTCTCTCTCTCTCTCTACCTAGTGAGGCCCTCCGCAACTTTGTGAGACCCGGTTTCAAAATAAAGTATAAAAAATAGGGCCGGGGGCGTAGCGCAGAGGTAGAACGCCCCTGCGTTCAATCCCCAGTACTGCAAAAAAATAAATAAATAAAAAGACAACCCAACTTCACACTGAACATGTCCAAACCCATCACCTCCTTTCCATCCTTTTCCTGATTAGAGAATGCCATTAGCATCTGCTATCTGCCTGCGACAGAAACTTGGGACTCCTTTCCCTCCCTGTCCAGTGACCGCCAAGTCCTATCAATCTGACCCTCTTGGTATCTTTATATCTGTTCCCTCCAAGCCGGGCGTGGTGGCGCACGCTTGTAATCTCAGTACTTTGGGAGGCGGAGACCAGAGGATCCTGGTTCGCGGCCAGCCTCAGCGCTCTCTCTCCCTGTCTCTCTGTCTCTCTCTCCTTAGTGAGGCCCTCCGCAACTTCGTGAGACCCGGTTTCAAAAATAAAGTATAAAAAATAGGGCCGGGGCGTAGCGCAGAGGTAGAACGCCCCTGCGTTCAATCCCCGGTACCGCAAAAAAAAAAAAAAAAATCTGTTCCTTCCACTGTGCTTTGAATCTGGCCCTTGACCAGATTTGACTTATTCTATTTGTTTTTGTCACAGCCTGAAGAATCTCCCCCAAACAGAGTTTGACAAACTTCTCCTCAAAAGGGCCAGAGAGTAAATGTTTTAGACTCTTCAGGCCACATATAATCTCTGACCTATATTCAAAAGCCATGTTTTTAAAATATTCAACATTTAACTTATTCTTTTTTTGCGGTACAGGGGGTTGAACCCAAGGGCACTCTACCTCCGAGCTACACCCCCAGCCCTATTTTTTATTCTTTATTTTGAAACAGGGTCTCGCTAAGTTGCAGAGGGCCTCACTACGTACCTGAGGCTGGCTGTGAACCTGGGATCCTCAGGTCTCAGCCTCCCAAGTACTGGGATTACAAGTGTGCACCACCACGCCCAGCTTCATTTAACATTTTTTAACATTTAACATTCATAATTGCATAAAGTATCACTGATCATTTAAATAATATATCTCAAATAATCTAATGAAGAAACTAATAAAGTAGATCATTAAAAGCAGCACCTCAAGCATGTAAAAAATGTCTAATAGTAACATTTAAGAAGAAAGTGCAGCATCAGATCAGGTCTTTTGAAATTTCAAAATCCTTACCAACAGGGCAAAGCACTATTGGAGAAACACACACATCTATACATACATACATATTCAACCTGCTAGATCTCTCTGGAAAATACACAGCAGCTGTAATAGGTTTGACTAAACTGACTTTCAACATACAAATTGTAGTTTCTAACATAACAGGTGATGATGGGAGTGTAGGATAGGAACAAGGGGAAACTATCCTTTACTTTCAAAATAGAGTCAGGTGGGGAGCTTTAATATTCTGAATAGCCGACTTTAAAATGGCATAACAAGAACTTTGTTACAGAGAAAAGTATTTTTCCTTAAAAATGTATATGCATTAAAGATGGCTGAAAATCTTGTGCATACTAGGGAAAAGTTACAAAAACCATTAAGCTGGGTATGGTGATGCACACCTGTAATTCCAATACTTGGGAGGCTGAGACAGGTAGATTGCAGGTTTGAGGCCAGCCTCAGCAATTTAGCAAGACCCTCAGCAACTTAGTGAGACGCTCTTTCAAAATAAAAAATAAGCTGGGCATGGTGGTGCACATCTGTAATCCCAGTACTTGGGAGGCCAAGACCGGAGGATCACAGGTTCAAGATCAGCTTCAGTTTCTTAGCAAAACTATTTCAAAATAAAGAATTTTTAAAAAGGGGTGGGGTGTAGCTCAGAGGTAGAATGCCCCTGGGTTCAATCCCTAGTACCAAAAAAAATAAAGTAAAATAAAATAAGGATGGAGGTATAGCTTAGAGGGAGAATGTGCCTGGTTACAATCCCCAGTACCAAACAAACAAACAAACAAAAAAATCCAAACTATTCTTGGCTTGTTCCATGAATGGGGCATAGGTTGGATAGCCTATGAGCTGTAGTTTGCCAACTCCTGTTCCAAAATGTATGCAACTAATCTTGAATGTCTTGTTTAAAAATCTTCACGGTTTTTTCATAGCCTTAAGCGTGATGTCAAGCAGGCATGGTGGTGCATACCTGTAATCCCAGCATTTGGGAGGCTGAGATAGGATCACAGGTTTAAGGCAAGGCTCATCAACTTAGCGAGATCCTCAGCAACTTAGCAAGACCATTTCAAAATAAAAACTAAAAAGGGCTGGGGTGCAGCTCGGAGGTAGAATGCCCCTCAGTTCAATCCCAAGCACCAAAGAGTGAGGTCCAATCTCTGCAGCCTCCGTTCAACTCACCTCATTTCTTGCCACCTCATGTTGTATTATAAACCTGTCTGATTGAAAATATTCACTTTCGTACAAACTGCTTCCTCTCCCTAAAACATCTTTCCTCTCCCCTCCTGCTCTTCCACCTCTGTCCAATTCCCACTTACCCCTTCACACTCCCCAGCTCACGCTGAAAAAACCTGCTGACCGG
>PVJS01024749.1:0-28421 GCA_004027185.1 Glis glis
AATAGGGCTGGGGGTGTAGCTCAGAGTTAGAATGCCCCTGGGTTCAACCCCCAGTACTGCAAAAATAAATAAGTAAATAAATAAATACATAAATAAAGCCGGGCATGGTGGTGCACGCTTGTAATCCCAGTACTTGGGAGGCTGAGACAGGAGGATGTGGGTTGGCAGCCAGCCTCAGCTACTTAGTGAGGCCCTCCGCAACTTAGTGAGACCCTGTTTCAAAAAAAAAAGAATAAAAAATAGGGCTGGGGGTGTAGCTCAGAGTTAGAATGCCCCTGGGTTCAACCCCCAGTACTGTGCAAAAAAATAAATAAATACATAAATAAAATAAAATGGGAAAAGGATCTGAATAGGCATTTCTCCAAAGAAGGCATTAAAATGGCCAACAGATAAGCCGGCATGGGGGTACACACCTGTAATCCCAGTACTTGAGTGGCTGAGACAGGAGGATTGCAGGTTCGAGGCCAGTCTCAGCCATTTAGCGAGACCCTCAGCAAGTTAGTAAGACCCTGTTTCAAAATAAGAAATTTTAAAAATGGGGTTGGGGGCATAGCAGAGTGTGTTCAGAGATAGAACACTCCTGGGTTCAATTCCCAGACCGCAATAGAAAAAAAAATGGCCAACAGATAATATGAAAAAATTTTCAACATCACTAATCATCCAGAAAATGCAAATTAAAACCCCCACAAGGTAGTCCAAGGTATTACCTCACACTTATTAGAAAGGTTATCATCAAAGTGACAAAACAAAGCCGGGCGTGGTGGCACACACTTACAATCCCAGTACTTGGGAGGCCGAGACAGGAGGATCGCAGGTTCACGGCCAGCCTCGGCAACTTAGTGAGACCCTGTTTCTAAATAAAAAATAAAATAGGGCTGGGGGTGTAGCTCCGAGGTAGAATGCCCCTGGGGTCAATCCCCAGTACCGCAAAAAAAAAAGTAACAAAACATATCAAGTGCTGGCAGGTATGTAGAAAAGGCAACCCTTGTACAATAATGGTGGAAATGCAGGGGTTTTTGTTGTTTGTTTGTTTGGGCATACTAGCTATTTGTGATTCAGGCATTTTGCATCTATAATTCCATCGCGTAGACTGCATTTAAAATGTGCCTTATTATTAGACACTCTAAACACATGGGCTATCATCATAAGTTAAACCTGTTTTGATGGAAACTATTTTGTAGCACAGAGGATAATTTGAACTTGTGACCTTATTGCTGAATTCCAAATTATACCATTTTAGTAAATAAATTAATAAAATTCCTTCTAACTTGGATACCCTTCAGTGAGACAGTCTTATATCCAAAAAGTTACTCACTTCATGCTACATACAGTTTTGTCAACCTACGAGACAAGACTGAGCACCTCAGGTGCAGTCAGTTCCTTCATCCTTTTCTAGGTTTCTGTGGTCTCTCCCAGGATCATCAAGGAGTTTTGGAAAAACAGGCTATAAATTTAGTTTACTATAATCCTTTTCTCCATTATCATCTATGCATTTCTGAATTAGAGGACCTTATTCTTGCCCCCACTTAAAAACTATAAATCTATAGTAGGCAAACATCTTAACATCTTTTCTGTGACTTGTTTTTTTTTTTTTTTTTGGCGGTACCAGGGATTGAACCCAGGGGCGTTCTACCTCGGCGCTACACCCCTGGCCCTATTTTTTATACTTTATTTTGATACTGGGTCTCACAAAGTTGCGGAGGGCCTCACTAAGTAGAGAGAGAGAGAGAGAGAGAGAGAGAGAGAGAGAGAAAGAGAGAGAGAGAGAGAGAGAGAGAGAGAGCTGAGGCTGACCGCGAACCCGGATCCTCCGGTCTCCACCTCCCAAAGTACTGGGATTACAAGCGTGCGCCACCACGCCCGGCTGTGACTTGTAACAGTGATGGGCATCTTGTACACACACGTCTGAGGCGATCTCTTTCCAACTGTATAAAGTAAAAAAATCTCAGAAAATACTTCACATTTTGAAGAAACTGAAAAATGAGTAAAACCTTTCATTGTAAAGCCTATCACAGGTAAACAAAACGCACCTTTTTAAACAATATTGTGTAGAAGGTGTGCAGGATTTATAGCAGCTGAGATCTTTTTCCTTGGTAAAAAATTTATAGAGTAAATTCAATATACCAACATATGTAGATGAGCAAAGTCTAGGTTGTATTTGGACAAGATGTCAATCAACAAGTTTTGGATTTCAGTTTTTGTTTTTTCAGCCTCCTCAAAGTCTTCATAGAAAGGAAGAAGACAATTTGGAAATTCATTTTTCAAATCCCAGAGCTAATAATTAGTGGGATGTCTTTGTTGCCATGGTTAGATAGATCACTTGATATACTGGCTTATATATTTCATATTTTTATGTTTTAAAATTGCTAAAAGTAGGGGGGAATCAAGATGGCAGGGTAGTGACAGGCAGTGAGTTGGAGCTCGGCGGGCGGGAAGACTGCTTCTTGACAAGAAAACAAGGACAGCCAAAACTCAACAAAACAATAGGAGACAAAGTGCAGCGGAATGCGAGGCAGTGGAAAGAGCGGAGGGCAGTAAGGAGCTCAAAGCATCTCACCTGGTAAGCAGAGAGCGGAGACACAGGCGCCATCTTGGCTGGGCCACGCCAGCACCGTGGCCCCTGGAATCCTCCAGCAAAGAAACATTTGATTCTTGTGAAACCAGCGATTATAGTCCGCCATCAAAAGCAGTCAACATCGGACTATGATGAAATCCAAGTCGAACCAGGTCCACAGGACATGGGTGAGTGAGATAAAGGGAGGCAGCATGTTGCCAGAACTCCAAAACTTGGAACTCGGCCGGCGGGAAGACTGCTTCTTACCAAGAAAAGTAGGGAGAGGAGGGCCGCGGGGCTGGGGCGGAGGCTGCGTCCCGGCTCGGAGCCCACGAAGAGGATGAGGAGGAAGGCGCAGCTGTGGACGCGGCCACAGAGCTCCAGGTGCTGGCTGTTGCCGCTGAGCCTGGCACGGAAACAGCTCACCACTCCCCAGCACCCTCTCCTGGCCGCACCCTGGCGCCCAGAGGTCTTTCAACCATTTTTTAAAAATATATTTGGGCAGGGCCCACGCGACCACCGGTCCGCAGCCTGAGAGCTGTGGGCAGTTGCAGCAGAGCCCGGCAATCGGCCCTGCGCCGGGGCACCCCGGCTCCAGCAGATGGCGATTGTGGCCAGCTGGTGCTCATGCAGGAAGGTGTCCTGGCTCCAGGAAGCAGATGAAGGAGATGTTGGCCAAGGACCTGGAGGAGTCGCAGGGCGGCAAGGCCACCGAGGTGCTCTCGGCCACGGAACTCAGGGTCCAGTTGGCACAGAAGGAGCAGGAGCTGGCCAGAGCCAAAGAGGCCTTACAGGGGAGGACCGAGATGGTGGGAAAGAGAGAGGCAGTGTGTCGCCAGTGCTCCAAGAGTCAGAGCCCGGACGGTGGGAAGACTGCTTCTTGACAAGAAAAGCAGGGCCAGGTGTGGTGGTACACGCTTGTAATCCCAGTACTTGGGAGGCTGAGACCGGAGGATCTGGATTCGCAGCCAGCCTCAGCTACTTAGTGAGGCCTCCGCAACTTAGTGAGACCCTGTTTCAATATAAAGGATAAAAAATAGGGCTGGGAGTGTAGCTCGGAGATAGAATGCCCCTGGGTTCAATCCCCAGTACCACAAAAAAAAAAAAAGAAAAGCAGGACAGCCAAACTCAACAAAATAATGAGAGCCAAAGTGCAGCAGATTGTGAGTCAGTGGAAGGAGCAGAGGGAGGTAGAGAGTTCAGCATTTCTCCTGGTAAGTGGACAGCGGAGACAAAGGCGCCATCTTGGCTGAGCCACACCAACACCATGGCTCCTGGAATCCTCCAGCAAGGAAACAGCTGAATCTTGTAAACCAGTGATTATAGCCCACCATTGAAAGCAGTCGATATTGGACCATGATGAAGCCCAAGTTGAACCAAATCCACACCTACAACGGCGGTGACTGCAAAGGGTGGGACACGAACCTCAGCCCCCGCAAAGAAAGTGACGCAGAGAGACATAGATGAGGCGGCCAGGCACAGGAGCACCCCAATACTGAGAAAAAGAGCGGGTGAAAATGGCCCCCCTGGAGTAGCCTATCACTGGTGCACAACACCAAAGCACTGAGGACCTGGATGCACACAGCATGGCCCCCTGGAGCAGCTCAGCAATGAGAATGCGGTGCCACACCTACACCACAACTCCCGGAGACCAACAGCAAAGAGAGAGCAGATCCTTGTGATACCAGCAACTGTAGACCACCATTGAAACCAATCAACCCCAGAACATGATGAAGCCCAAGTCAATCCAGACCCGCATCTACAATGACTATGGTTTCAAAGGGTGGGCCGTGAGCTTTTGCTCCCGCAACAAGTGTGATGAGGAGAGACAAAGAAGAGGTGGCCATACACAGGAGCAGCCCAACTCTGAGAACAGGAGACAGTATGTCATGGCCCCCCATGAGCAGCCCAAGACTGTCCTGGAACACTCCAGAACTAAGGACATAGGTAGATGAGACATGGCCCCCTCCCCAGCAGCCCAGCACTGAGAGCACGGGCAGGTCAGCCCCCGGCCCCGCCACCAGAGATCCCCCCCCCCGCACTGGGGATGCGGGGTGGGCAAACCTTCAGCCCCACCCCCAAAGACCCACTAGCACTAGGGACGCGGGGCAGGTGACCCCTCAGCCCCGCCCCCAGAGAGCCCCCCAGTCTGGGACTAGAGGCAGGTGAGCCCTCGGCCCTGCCCCCACAGAACCCCTCCCCCCGGCGCTGGGAACGAGGGGCGGGCGAACCCTTGGCCCTGCCCCTGGAGATCCCCGGCTCTGGGGACGCGGGGCAGGCAAACCTTCAACCCCCCCCCCTGGAGACCCCCTTGCACTGGGGACATGGGGCGGGAGAGTCCTTGGCCCTGCCCCCATAGACCCCCTGGCGCTGGGGAGGCGGGGCGGGTGAGCCCTCGGCCCCGCCCCCAGAGAACCCCTCCCCCGGTGCTGCGGACGAGGGGTAGGTGAGCCCTCAGCCCTGTCCCCGGAGAACCCCAGCACTGGGGACACGGAGCGGGCGAGCCTTCGGCCCCGCCCCCCGAGAGACCCTCCCCCCGGTGCTGTGAATATGGGATGGGTGAGCCCTTGGCCACGCCCTTGGAGAACCCCTCCCCCCAGCGCTGGGGAAGGGGGGTGGGTGAGCCCTTGGCCCTGCCCCTGGATAGCCCCTGGCACTGCGGACATGGGGCAGGTGAGCCCTCAGCCCCGCCCCCAGAGAACCCCTTCCCTTGGCGCTGAGGACACGGGGCCGGTGAGACCTTGGCCCCATCCCCGGAGACCCCCTGGTGCGGGGAAGCGGACGGGCCCTTGGCCCGGACCCCAGAGAACCCTTCACCCTGACACTGGGGACACGGGGCAGGTGAGCCCTTGGCCCCACCCCTGGAGACACCCCCTCCCTGCACTGGGGATGCGGGGCGGGTGAGCCCTCAGGCCCCACTCCCAGAGAACCCCTCCCCCTGGCACTGGGGATGAAGGGCGGGTGACTCCTTGGCCCCGCGCCCGGAGAACCCCTCCCCCAGCGCAGGAGACTTGGGGTGGGTGAGCCCTTGGCCTCATCCCCAGAGAACCCCTCACCCCGGCACTGGGGACGCAGGGTGGGCGAGCCCCTGGCCCCGCCCCAGAGGACCCCAGTGCTGAGGTCAGGGGAGGATGAGCCATGACCCTGCACAGGAGGGACCACAGACAGAGAGAAAACCTCAGATGAGCGAAGAAGGAGAACTAACAGGGGGGAGACGGGAGGGAAGGAGAGGGAAACAAACTGGAGCACAGGATGGACTTACACAAAGATATCAAAGTCAACTACTATGCTGAAAACGGGAAGGAGGGAGGGGGGAAAGAGGAGGGTGGGAATTGGGGAGGGCTAATTGACCTATGAGTACATGTATACGTCAACCACCCTGAAATCCTTCAAGATGTATGATTGCAATGCACTAATAAAATTTAAAAAATAAATAAATAAATAAAATTGCTAAAAGTAGATTTTAAATGTTCTCACCAAAAAAATGATAAGAAAGTAAGGTGATGGATATGTTAATTAGCCTGACTTATCATTCCACAATATATGTATGTATTATAACATCATAGTATATCCCATGAACATATGCAATTATTATTTGTCAACTTATAAATAAAAATTCAAAAATTTTTATAGAGAGGTGGGATTGGATAGCATTTTCTAATGATAGGATTGAGGTTTTTATACTTTTATTGGTGCATTATAGTCTCACATCATAATGTAGTTCATAGTGATACTGACATACATGCACACAGCACTTGGTGGGCTTTCCTCTGAATCTGATGCCTTCACTGGTAAATTGTGCCAAACACTTAAAGAACTAACACCAACCCTTCTCAAACCATTGGAGGAGAAGGGAACACTTCCTAACTCATTTTATGAGGAGAGAATTACTCGGATACTAAAGCCAAAGACAACGATAAGAAAAGAAACTCCATGTACTTTTGAAAGCAGAATGGGCTGTACACTGTAAGAGGTGAACACATTTATATCAAAATTTCTTCTTTTGCTTGGGACATGTTAATTGTAACATCTGAACTAGGAACTGTAACTCTATTCAGTTTCATTCAGCAAATGAAAGGAACTACGCAATGTTTGCATGGTCTGCAAAAACTAATTCTGCAACCACTATTCTTAACTCAGTGTTGGTGTCTTTGGGGAGAGGAAAAACTTTTCATCTACTAGAAGTACTTGCGTATGTCATCCTGAAACTGTAAGATTTGGTCTTCGTATGTGCTTTCACAGCCCCTTCTCCACTCTGCCCAAGCCCGAATTCTTTTTTTGCATATTGTGCCATGTGCTCTGTTTTATTTGCTTACATGTAGCTCTAATCCAGCTACATGTCCTCACACCTTCATTAAAATATTTTCCTGTGATGTCTGGGTCATGCTGGTGTTGGTATTGTTAATTAAATTAAATTTGGCCTAAAGCTGTCTCTGTACTAGAGAGGTGTAACCTAACTTAATATGCAAATAAACTACAAAATCACTTGAGAGTATATTTGTGTATGGAGTAACCAACTCTGGGCCAATCATAGCAGCTGAGCTTCCAGCCAATCACTGGTTGCAAAAATGCCAAAACATGTCCAAATTAGGCAACCAAAGAACTGTAACCAATCCTGCTACTTCTGTCTGTCAAGTGTTTTAATCCCAAGTGACACCCAGTTCATGTTTTGGTCCTGCGTGTACCCAGTTCATGATTTTTTTTTCTGCTCAATTAAACCCTGTTAAATTTTTTTAAGAATTCTAAAAATATTTTTTTTGTGTGTGGTACCGGGGATTGAACCCAGGGGCGTTCTACCTCCGCGCCACACCCCCGGCCCTATTTTTTATACTTTATTTTGAAACTGGGTCTCACGAAGTTGCGGAGGGCCTCACTAAGTAGAAAGAGAGAGAGAGAGACCTGAGACTGGCCGCGAACCTGGATCCTCCGGTCTCCGCCTCCCAAAGTACTAGGATTACAAGCGTGCGCCACCACACCCGGCTAAAAATATTTTTAAATGGTCCTCATTTTCATTATCTGAATTCTGAGAAAACATGCTCACAATGTTTAAAAAAAAAGCACTGTAATTGTTAAAAAGCACAACAATCAATCCGTAATCAAAACCTGAGTGTTGATGTTGATGCTTGCAATGCATTTAAGTTACATGCTTCAATCACAATACTCTGGAGTAACGCAAAAATGAAAAAAAAAAAACATTATAAACTGCAAATCATGGTCACCAACATCAGGGGTGAGGGCGAAAAACCACAATAGTGATTCAGAAAGACATAAAACATATCACTTGACAGTAAACACCTGTTTCAGCTCTATTTTGGGGCCAAGTCATGCGTTTTGTACTTTCCCTCCAATTTTTCCCACCCATCCCTGAAATGCAGGGCTTTTCATCACAAACCCTGTGACAGTTTTGGGCAAATCGAAACAGTTGAACACCCTACTACGGTCTTCCCTTCCATTCCTTCTGCGTCCTCCTTTTCTCATCCCCTTGTGCCAGGATTGGAAAATTGCTCTGATATTAATTTCTAGTAAAATGTAAAAGGCTGTCATTCAGGCAGGGAGAGGCTGTAGCTCTGTACATTCCAAGAGCTCCCCCTCCCTTCTTCTTCTTCTGCCCCTTTGTTCTAATGATTCACCCATAGTAAGAATGTAAAGACAGTTGAAGCCTCTAGCCTTAGAAGCATGTAGAGACTTAAGAGCACCATAGAGGCAGTTTAGGCTTTAGCCCTAAGATCATAGTGCACAGCTACCCTGACTGTAATCAGTGCCTCTGTTTACCTCCTATTCTTTGTGACTCGCCTCAGTAGGAGAAAAGCAAACTCCATGTGTTACATCAAAGTGCCCATAGTTGATAGACAACCAATACAGCCCAATACAATAGGGCTAAAAACAAGGTAGATTATTGACCTTGTAGATTAGTGCCCTTAGCAGACTAGAAGGCACCACCTGCCTAAGGAATAAGTTACTAGCTCGTTGCCTTGGTAATGCTGATAAGAACATATCAAAGTGGAAATTGTATTTAAAGTCTGGGGTCTGAGTAGGGGTAGAGTTCCACTTCCGGGCTCTCCAGCGTGTCTTCCAGGCATGCTGCTTTTTCTCTTCTCTTTTTCTATTTCCTACTGACTTTGTAATAAAATGTTGTTAAAGCTGCAGCGGAGTTGCCTGCTAGTTTTAATTCTTCTCTTCATACAACCTGATCTGAACTGAAGGAAGAGCCCACAGCGCCGCCCTCGTAACACCCTCCCCACTTCTTCAACGTCCCCTCACCTCTGTCCTGTCTCTCTCATTTCCCTAGTCTCCCTTCCCGTTCCTTTGTCTTCCATCTTCTTGACCCTCAGCCTCTTCTTTTCTAGTCCCTCACTCTTCTCCTTTATTTTGTGCCTGTCTCCTCTGCCCTCTGTTTTCCTCCTTTTTCTTCAGTGAGCCCCCTGCACTTTAACTGTCTTATAACTTCCCCCTTGGAGTATTTCTTATCATGGCTACGGTCACAATTAAACTTCACTATTATCCTTACTCCTCCTCTCCACCGCCCCGCCCTCCCACAGCTGCATCTGTGGGGCTGTACCACTTACAGACAAGTATGTGTAGAATCGCTAAGAATGGGTCGTACCATTGCACATGCTTCCTCTTTAGCAAAGTGCATTCATGTGTAGTAGCATAAATACTGCTCCCGTCATTCCCCTGCCCCCGCCGCCGCCAACGCTGTCTTCAAAGGTTTGAATCGTATGCCTCCTTCCCACCATCGTCCCCTCCCTCGGCCGCCGCGGTGGTACAGTCCAGTCTCAGGGGCGGAACCCGGTGACTCACCCCCTGCACGGAGCTCGCCGGACGTCCGTGGCTGCTGCTCCGTTACGGAAAGAGCTCCTGGGCGCAGCCATATTGCCTCCCGAGCAGAGCTGTACGGAACCGCGCAGGCTCCGACGCCCAGCGGGAGGGTTCGCCTAAAAGCGTGTGGCAATGTGACAACCGCCCCGGTTAAACCGCGACGGGCGTTTTGGAACCTGATAATCGAGCTGGGTTTTATGGGTTTAGTCATTGGGAAGTTGAGGATTGACATATTTCTCTGTAAGTGCTACAGCCCTACAGATGCAACTGTGGGAGGGGCCGAGGTGGTGGAGAGAAGGAGTAAGGATAATAATGAAGTTTAATTATGGTCATAGCCATGATAAGAAATATTTCAAGGGGGGAAATTACAAGACAGTTAAACCTGCAGAAGTCCGTGAGGGTCAGTGACTGAGGGTCCACGATGAGGTTAGCGATGGGACATCTCTGCGATGAGCATGGAGACGTGTAGCCTTCAGTACCAGGGAGAGTGGAATGGTGTGGGGGTTAGAGACGGAGGTCAGTGCAGAGCCATCCGTGTGGCTGCAGATTTGTGGCCCTGTACGACCAGTGCTGTGATGGGTGGATGCACTCTGCGATTCGCGATTTCTGCATATGGTGATTCATTGATTTGCTGGAGTCATTAATGGGGCCACAGGCTGATTGATAAAGTTCAGCCCCAGTTTACTGGGAAAGGCTTCGCTTTATAATGTGCAAGTCACAGACCACCCTCAAGGCGAAGACCAACCTCAGAAGTTTCCTCAAACCACCATCTCCCGTCCTTCACTCATGCCCTCACAGAAGAAAACATTCTTGGCGGGTAGGACCAAATAAATATAAAGGAATGGAATTATTCTTTTCTATTCCTGCTAGCCAAAGACCACCGGGAATACCCTGCAGTTGAATACGTTAGATTTATTGCTCTTGCAGTGAGCAAGGGGGTGTTCGAAGGAATTTCTATAGGGTTTGCGCCTGTATTCGATGATTTGGGGGAGGTAATTCAGTGATTGGGAACTTTAATAAATCTTACCTAGAAGGAGAAACGACTAGACTGAAGCAGAAGTTAAAGCAGTAGCAGTCCACAGGAGAGGAGGATGTAGACATCATTTCAGAGTGGACTTGTTTCTGTCTGGATCTATCATGGCCACAGAGTGGCCTTATCTGATGTTGATGTTTCTGTGTGATTGTTTATGTTGAATGGGAGAGCGGTGAGTGCCAGACCAATTCTCAGATGTCAGGGATGCATTTTCTTTTTCTTATTATGAAAGATGTGATTTCAGTTCTGCTTTTTCTTAAGTTTATTGAAATCATTCTACCTTCTATTTAACAAATATTTATCAAACATGCTATTTTCTCCATGCCGGGCTGGGTGTCCAGACTCAAGCATGACTATTTGATTCCTTCCTACTGGGTTCATTTTGATACAGCCTGGTATATCACATATGAACCAATCTCCCTATTTGGGATAGCCTACTTATGATTTCACCCTGTTTTTGAGGCAGGGCAGGGGACCTGGAACAGGAAGAATTAAAGCAGCCATCTGCACCCCCTTTCTGTGAGGTTGGGGGAGGTGAGCAGGAACGTGAGAGACTGATGGGCGACAGGGAATAAGGGCCCTGGCCAGCCCACAGATAATCATAAAACCAATCATTAAAAAAAAAACCAGAAAACCTCAGGAAGGTTTAAAAGCTCATTCCCCAAGAGCTTAAAGGTCACTCTCTTTCTGGGACCCCCCACCTTGGAGCAGGGAAAGCTGCTTTGTCCCCTATCTTTCCCTAACTGTCCCCTGGTCCTGATTCCTCGGACTTCTGCCCTATTGGAAGAGAAGCAGGAAATGATCAAGTCTCAGGTGAGCTGCTGGTTTATTTTGTACTTGGTTTCCATACAATTAAATGGAAAGGTGCAGAAAGCTAAAAATTAGGATTGGGAAAATGTAGAGACCAAAAGATAAAAACTTGGGAGGAGCTGCTATAGAATATGCAGTTTATGTATGGGTTTAAACCATATAAAACCACTATTAAGAGTACAAATTGTGTGTATATATTTTAATATAAATTGCACATAAGTATAGTGATATGATATTTATATGACATATGCTTTACATAAGTATATAAATTATTATGTAGATTTGTCTAATCACTCCAGCAGCCAGAAAGGTAGAGAACATGATACACATGATTTGCATTCTCCACAAAGAGAAATCAGCTGAATTTCCAATTAAGAGAAAATATTTCCTGCCTTGGTGTTAAAAGAAAAAAAATTTGTTCTTCCTATTAGAGAATTCCTTTGCCTGTAGGTATACCCCTATATAAATGTATCGGTAGATATTTTTAAGTTTATGTCTCAAAGTATCTCTATTAAGGAGGGCAGTTATCAAAATGTTAGGAGTCCAACTCCATAAACATTATTCTTTAGGGAGCTACCAGCTTTGAATGGTAAAACTTATCCAGGGATAACAACTAACTAAGATGGAATGGCGTGTCCACTGGTCTCCAAAGTAAATATTTTTCTCAAATAGGTAGTTCTTTAGTTATAATTCCCTGGCAAAGGCTTGGAAAGCAGAGGTCTCTGATACTCCATAGCTTTCACTATGGTCCCAGGGATTGTGAGAATGTCCCCCAACTCAAAGACATTTCTTTTTCTGCTCTTCAATTTATAAAATTGTTTTACTATTTTATGTCTGGCCCAAATTATGTATACTTGCTAAAAAACATTTAAACACTATAAAAAGGTAAGACTTATAAAGTAAGAGAGCCTCTAACTTCTCCCTTCTTCCTGGGATAGCCAGTGTTAATAATTTGTGATTTTTTTCTCCATCTGGAAATTACTGATTCAACTTTTTTTTAAATGTAAACTTCTGGCTTTTCCTGAATAACTATCTCTAAGTTTTCCAATACCATTTGTTAAATAATTGACTTCTTAGAAATGCTGCCTTTATTAAAATACCATTTGTGATTAGGTCTTATTTTGCTCTTCTATTATCCTGATGGGTCTGACTCATTTTGTTAAAGAATATTACATTATTTTTCTCAAATGATATGATGTAGAAGTGGACGTATAATTTTGCATGCTACCATAAAAATGACAAAGCCAGGCGTGGTGGCACACACTTGTAATCCCAGTACTTTGGGAGGCGGAGACCGGAGGATCTGGGTTCGCAGCCAGCCTCAGCGCTCTCTCTCTCTCTCTCTCTCTCTCTCTCTCTCTCTACTTAGTGAGGCCCTCTGCAACTTCGTGAGACCCAGTTTCAAAATAAAGTATAAAAAATAGGGCCAGGGGTGTGACGCGGAGGTAGAACGCCCCTGGGTTCAATCCCTGGTACCGCAAAAAATTTTAAAAATTAAAAGAAAAATAAAATAAAAATGACAAGAATAATCATCTCAGATGAAAGGTCCAGTGTTGTTTGAGGATGTGGCTGTGGATTTCACCCAGGAGGAGTGGAGTGGCAGCAACTGGACCCTGCTCAGAGGACTTGTACATGGATGTGAAGCCGGAGAAGTAGAGCCACCTGCTCTCAATAGATAAGGATAGCTACTCTGCGTAACTCGGAGTTGTTCCATCCACTGCTTCTTCCTTCTCATTTTATTGGGTTGGGTGGACTCTTGCCTACTGACTTTGTTCTCTCTTTCCTCTCCCCAGTGTAAGGTAATTACTTAGCTGAGTACCATTCGGACAGCTTTAGTGTGGGCTCCTACAACTGAAGTTCCTCTTCTTTCTCCAGTACAGTCAACCCAGTTCCTCTGTGCTTTCTCTATAATAGGGTACCCAGTTTCCAAACCAGATGTCATCTCCAAGTTGAAACAAGGAGAAGAGCCATGGATCATAAAGAGACCCATACCAAATTGGATCTATTCACATGAAAATTGGGCAGAGGGGAGATAAGGTATGTAGGAAAGTGAAAGCTTAGTTGCTTTATTTATTTATTTATTTATTTATTTATTTATTTATTTTTGCGGTACCGGGGATTGAACCCAGGGGTATTTTACCTCCGAGCTACACCCCCGGCCCTATTTTTTTATCCTTTATTTTAAACCGGGTCTCATGAAGTTACGGAGGAACTCACTAAGTAGCTGAGATTGGCCACGAACCCAGATCCTCCGGTCTCTGCCTCCCAAGTACTGGGAGCATGTGCCACCATGCCCGGCTCTTATTTTTGTTTTTAATTACTGATGGCTGAGGCTTAGATCTCTACCCAGATTGATAGCTCTTATGCCTTCTTGTGCATGCTGAGAATGTAGTAGGCATTCAACAACTTGTTCATTAATAGCGAACCATGTGCATAAGAGATATTTCATATCGATCCATTCCACAGTCATATCTCTCATGCTATTCTAAAAGAAATTCAAAGGCAATAGAAAGCATCTGTTTTTCAGGAGCATAGGGTGTACTTGAAAGACAAATCATCAAGATTCACAGTGATATACAATTACCTGTCAAGTACAGTTACTGCCTTGGATGTTCAATTAAAATTATACTCTAAATTGAAGGAGATCTTAGAATATGGAACAATTTCTCATGCTTTTGGATATGCAGAATAAATGTTATCAAAATGGCCAGGAGGAGCCAGGCAATTCTCCTGACCTCCTGCAGCCAGCGTCCTTTTTTATTAAGGGTTTAAACAAAGCAAATGGCAAGGAGGTCACGCGTTAAGTTTAGGGTTACAGGCTAAGTTTTAGGAAAAGACAGTCAGGAGCTAGGTTTAGGGAGTGGTGGCTAGGAGTGGC
Source organism: Glis glis (assembly GCA_004027185.1). Lineage (NCBI taxonomy): Eukaryota > Metazoa > Chordata > Mammalia > Rodentia > Gliridae > Glis > Glis glis. Next base: position 14,095 of record PVJS01024749.1, read on the forward strand.
AGGCACAGGCCAGGTTTAGAGAGGGGCAAGGTAAATATCTCAGGGAGAATAGGAGGTCATCAAAGTCCACCTTTCGGTCCCATCTGGTCCAAGGAAGCTTGTCTATTTGTAAACTGGGGAGAAACCTTATGATTGTTCTGAATGTGGTAAAGCTTTCTCTCAGAAATCATCCCTCATTATACATCAGAGTGTTCATAACAGGGAAAAACCATATAAGTGTAGCAAATGTGGGAAAACCTTCTCCCAGAAATATACATCTCCACATTGTACATCAGAGAATTCACACTGGAGAACAATCTTATCAATGTTGAGGACTGTGTGAAGGCCTTATCTAAGAAGTCACAGCTTATTGTACACATCACAGAGCTCGTACTGGAGAAAAGCCATATGAGTGTACTGAATGTGGGAAAGCCTTCTGTGAGAAGTCCCACCTAATTACACATAAAAGAATTCACACTGGTGAGAAGCCCTGCAGATGTTCTCAATGTGGGGAAACCTTTGGCAGGAAGTCAGAACTCATTCTACATCAGTTAATTCATACTGGGAAGAAACCCTATGAATGTACTGAATGTGGGAAGACATTCTCCCGGAAGTCACAGCTCATCATACACCAGAGAACACACACTGGAGAGAAGCCCAATAAATGCAGTGAGTGTGGCAAAGCCTTCTGTCAAAAATCACATCTCAGCCAGGTGTAGTGGCACACGCTTGTAATCCCAGTACTTGGGAGGCTGAGACAGGAACATCACAGATTCGAGGCCAGCCTCAGCAACTTAGTGAGACCCTCTGCAACTTAGTGAGACCTTGTTTCAAAATAAAAAAATAAAATATGACTGGGGGTGTAACTCAGAGGTAGAATGCCTCTGGGTTCAATCGCCAGTGCTGCTGGACATCAGAGAATTCACACTGGAGAAAAACCCTATGTCTGTACCAAATATGGGAAAACCTTCTCTCAGAAGTCCCACCTCCTGGACATCACTGAATTCATACAAGAGAGAAACCTTATATGTGTGCTGAATGTGGAAAGGTCTTTTCTTAAAAGGGCTTTCCTAAACCTGGTTTTACATCAGAGAATTCATACTGGGGAAAGGCCATATCAGTGTGCAGGATGTGGGAAAGCCTTCATTCAGAAGTCACAACTCACTGTACACCAGAGAACTCATATAGCAATGAAATCATACTAATGGACTGACCACAGAAAAGCCTTCAGTATCAGTTCAAGCCTTAGTAGATATTGCAAAATCCATGGATTTGATGAGCTTTGGGAATACATTTGTCAAAAAAAAATTACACATAAAACCATGATTTTACTATAGTAATTTTTTGTCAAGATAATAGAATAGTCAACATATAAATAATAATCATTTTCACTGTGGCATGTAAAACTTCTTAAATCATGAACTCAATGATTAGCCTAACAAAATTACAAATTACATATGTAGTCTGTTTCTAAGTTCTGTGGTCCTAGTTACACCAATATCAGGATATACTACATAATCAGACATGTGATAGTATTGTTAATGTTAGACTAGCATACTTTTGGCCTTATAGTCATTCCTATAGAGGAAAAAAATGGTGAAGCTCGGAGTAAAAAATTGCAAGAGAGAGAAGACTTGACCTTCACCCCTAAAGGCATATTTAAAATTCCTGAAGTAGTCGGGCATGGTGGCGCACGCTTGTAATCCCAGTACTTTGGGAGGCGGAGACCGGAGGATCCGGGTTCGCGGCCAGCCTCAGCGCTCTCTCGCTCTCTCTCTCTACCTAGTGAGGCCCTCCGCAACTTCGTGAGACCCAGTTTCAAAATAAAGTATAAAAAATAGGGCCGGGGGTGTAGCGCGGAGGTAGAACGCCCCTGTCAATCCCTGGTACCACAAAAAAATAAAATAAAATAAAATAAAATTCCTGAAGTAGAAAGATGGGTTGACCAGCTACAATAAATAGAACTTTTTTTGGTTTTCCATTTTAACAATATAATTTGGCCTGTGTATGTATGGACCCAGGATCTTAGAATTGACCCTTCTTGCTCTTTTCCCCCTTTTCCTGCACCCCATTAGGAGCTTGATGTGGTGAGAAACTAGTTTTAAAGCCCTATGACTTTGGGATTCAATCCTGGTTCCATTACAGATTTGGTGAATTTAAGAAACCCCATTTCAAGCCCCAGTTTCTGTTTCTTGTCTGTATATGAAATCCTGGCAGAGCGCAGTTCTTAATTGATATACGTCCCCTTTATCTTCCCTCTCTATTTTCCAGCAGTAGGCTGCTAATTCTAACGTGCATGCCTTTCACCGTTATTTGCATTACAGATACTCTACTTCTGATTGTCCAGGGGATTTTCTGTCTACTCTGTGAACATTTTACTGTCCTTGTGTATGCTGGCCTAACTCAGGCTATGTTAAAGTACTTTAATTATTTTTCATTTATTGTATCTGGCAAACACATACAATTGTGGTGTTTGCACATAACAATACTTATGCTACCTCCAGAGTTGCTGTTTTACTGCCTCCCTAAAGCCTGGACTATTTCTACTGAGAACTAAATGGTCCTCAGAGTAAATCCATTGGGGAGTGGAGAAGATACCCCGGGGATATTTTGCATAAGCAAGTATCATATCAGAACATGAAAATCCTAGCTGCTATTCTCTATAAAGCCACTGTATTCTTTGCTGCCAGCCCATCTCTTCTCCCATGAGAACCCTTCAGGAGCATACCTCTGATAAGGAGAACTCACGTCTGGGAGGGTTGTAGTTACACCTATGTGGCTAAATGTGATCTCGGCACATAAATTTTCTTCCACATTTTCTGTCTGCTTGTTTATCTTGCAAAGTAAAACTCTACCTGCATGAGAATCTCTGCAGGGAATAGGGCATACCTCAAAAAGATGTGCAAACCTGTGAGCAAATTCTTAGCATTATCATGAACAGGGAGTTGAGGGCACTGACATCAGAAATACATCAAAAATGTCAAAAGGGGATTGCATTGTATCTGTTGATCACTTTGTGCGATGTTGTCATTTACTAATATTAAGTCTTCCAATATGTTATAAATACGGGCTATATATTTCCATTTATTTATGTTTTCTTTAATTTATTTCACCAGTATTTTGTAATGCTCCAACACTAAGTTGTCAAATCTATTGATGTAGGTTTTTTCCCATTTATTATGTCTTTATTTTTCAGCAATCTTCAATAGTTTTAGTATATAACTCCTTTGCTTCCTATCTATCCTTTTTGATGCTATTGTAAATGTATTTTTATTTCCTTTTGGATTGTTCATGTTTACTATACAGAAATGCAACTGAGAGAGAGAGTGAGAGAGAGAGAAAGTGTGTGTGTGTGTGTGTGTGTGTGTGTGTGTGTGTGTTACTAGGAATTGAACCCAGAGACATTCTACCTCTAAGCTACACCCCCAAGCCTTTTTATTTTTCATTTTTGAAACAGAGTTTCACTAGGTTAAGAGTCTCACTACATTGCTGAGGCTGGTCTCATACCTGCATTCCTCCTGTCTCAGCTTCCCAGGGACTGGGATTACAGGTATGCACCCCATGCCTGGCTTGCAACTGACTTTTGTGTGTTGTATTTTGTATGGTAGTTTTGCTGAATTTTATTAGCTCTAACAGTGTACATGGTGAATCTTTAGGGTTTTCCACCTATAAGATCATGTGATCCATCAACAGAAATGATTTGATCTCTTCCTTTCCAATTTAGATGCATTTGGCTTATTTTTTTTCTTGCCTTATTTCTCTAGCTACCACTTCCAGTACGATGTTGAATAGAAGTGGTAAAGCACACATCCTTGTCTTATTTATGATATCAGAGGAAAAGCCTTCAGTCTTTCACAATTGAGTATGATGTTAGCTGTGAGATTTTCATATATAGTCTTTATCATCATACTGAGTGAGTATATTGGTCAGCCTATGACAAAATACCTGAGATAAGAAACTTTTAAGAAAGAAAGATTAATTTTGGTTCATGAGTCTAGAGATTTCAGTCCCTGTTTGGTTGGATCCATTGCTTTTGGGCCTGTGGTAAAAATAGTCTTATAGTGTATGACCTTTTAACTTCTTTTATTTTCTTGGCTGATAAATTTTTGAGATATATTCCTCAAGGAGGGTCTCTAAATCATAGGGTAAAAGCTATATAGTGTTGTACTTTTAGAGATATGTCCATACATTCTTTTTTTCTTTTTTTTTTTTTTGCAGTACTGGGGATTGAACCCAGGGGCATTTTACCTCCAAGCTACACCCGCAGCCTTATTTTTTATTTTTATTTTGAAACAGGGTCTCACTGAGTTGTAGAGGGCCTCACTAGGTAGCTGAGACTGGCCATGAACCTGTGATCCTCCTGTCTCAGCCTCCCAAATCCTGGGATTACAAGCGTGTGCCACCACGCCCGGCTCCATACATTCTTTGATAATCATCCCCTTTAGAAGTGCAGCTCAATTCCCATTCCCTTGATTGCAGGCTAGCCCTAGTGACCCACAAATGGAATACAGAAGTAATAAGAGGCCACTTCCAACTTAGGTTATTGAAAGACCCTGGATTTCTGTCTTGTGTGTGCTCTCTCTTCCTTGACTCACTTGGTCTCTGTAGAAGTCAGCTACCATATTATCAGGAGGCCATGGGGAGAGGGAAGACACCCACCATGTCATGAGGACAATGAGGCAGACTAAGGAATGAACCCCACAGCCAGCAACTGAGACCCATAAGTGGTGGCCCTGTGAGTGAGCTTGGAAGTGGACATTCCAGTGGCCAGTAGCCACTTGGTTGTTTTGAAGCATATCCTCCTCCAATTGAGCCTTAAAATAATTATAGCCCTGGCCTATGGTTTGACTCCAATCTCATGAGAGACTAAACCTCAACCACCCAGCTGAGCTGTTTCAAAATTCTTGACTCACAGAAACCACGAAACAATATATGTTTGAGTAATTTATTACACAGCAATTGATTAAGTAACACGTGGGTGGGGGGTGTTGCTAGGTATTGCCAACCCCTCCCCCCTCAATATAGGGGCTTTATTATTTTGTTTCCTAGCAGTGAAATATATGAGAAATTCTGTTTACTATGGCCTTACTAACAGTATTGCCAAATTTAGAATAATGTCTGACAAGCTAATAGATAAGAAATGGTATCTTACTGTGGCTTTTTTCTATTTCTTTATGAAGCCTCCTATTCATTCAACTTCTTGTTTTTTAATGAGGTACTACATAAAGAAGGCTTTCTGTCATTCTTAGGATAAAGAGCTAAAGTATTTTACAATTCCTACAAGGTTCCTACTGTGGTTTGGAGATGGCTTGAGAATGTCCCACAAAGGTCAGTGTGCCGAAATCTTGGTCTCCGATATAACAACATTGGGAGGAAATGGAACTTTATGAGGTGGGCCTAGTGGTAGGTGACTAGTTCCTGAGGCATCACCCTTGGAAAGGATTGATGCAGCTCTCACAGGACCAGATTCGTTCTCACAAAAGCAGGCTGCTATAAAGTGAGGTTATCAATGTGCATGCCCCCCTTCTGAATTTGGGTAATTCTCTTTCTGCTTCTCTGCCATGTTGTGATACTGCCAAATGCTGTTGCCACGCTGTTTAGACTTTCCATTCACTAGAATTATGAACCATACGAACCTCTATTTTTATAAAGTACTTGGCCTCGGGTATTTTGTTATAGCAATACAAAAAGATTAAGACAACTCTTCGCATAGGCAGCACAGGGTCTTGCCCTTTCTTATCTCTACCACTTCCACCGGCATCACTCCTTGAGTTGAGGATTCTGAATTAATTATTATTACACCCTCGATGCCTAACTTACTGGCTATACTGTCTTAAGCACAAAGCAATCAGTAAATAGTGATGCAACTGTGGAAGTTTAAATTGAGGCGAGGGACCATGTGCTCACAATCAGCCATTTCTTATTTTTTGTCTTGACCAACCTTTAGTCAGGCTCCTCTCCTCCCTACAGACCCCTGAATTTTAGTTCACCTCCAAATTTAAACACGGGCAATAAAGCACTAAGATGCAGGGCACCCCCCTTACCAGCTTGTTTGTTCTCAGAATCCCATAGAAACCATTTCTGTTGAAATGCCCTGGTTTTGCCACCTGCATATCCCCATCCTCACCTCCTGCCCCAGAAAGTTCCTGCTAACCCTTCTTACTCCTCTCTATAAAAAAGTATTTTTCTGTTTGATATTTGAGATGCTAGTAGATTTCTGAGATTGGAGTGTTCTTCCTATTGCAACAGTTTTCCTAAATAGTCTCCCCTTATCTAAGTCCAGATTTGTTTGAGAAATATAATTGCTAAATGTAAAATTGTTGCATATGTAATTATATGCCAAGAGTCCTGGTTCATATGAAACTATGGAACATCAGTTTATTAACGTGCATTTTTTAAAAGTATAAAAGTTTGATGTAAAAACTAAAGGTTAAGATAACGATTTCGGCATTGTCTTTCTGCAACTTTTGTTTGATTCTCTCTCTCTTTCTTTATTTATTTATCTATTTTTCGTGGTACTGGGGTTTGAACCCAGAGGCATACTACCTTCGAGCTACACCCCCAGCCCTATTTTATTTATTATTTGGAAACAGGGTCTCCCTAGGTTGATGAGAGTCTCACTACTTGCTGAGGCTGTCCTCGAACCTGCAATCCTCCTGTCTCAGCCTCCCAAGTACTGGGATTACAAGCTTGCACCACCACACCCGGCATTTTTTTTTTCCTAAGTAATGAGATTTTCTTTTCATTTCTTTAAAGTCTTTTCCCTTCATGTTCTTTCCCCATTTTGTAGCCTCTCTTTTCTGTGTCTCTCAGGCCCCTACAGTCTGTCCCTTAGGTACCCACTTCTGACCCCGTCTCTCATTTATTGCCCTTATTCTCCCATCTGCTCTTAGGCCGCGTCTCCTGTGCCCTCATCATCCTCATCATCCCCGTTTTCTCTTAGTTTCTGACTCTGCTTCTCATTGTTCCTCTCTGGTCTTCAGCCTCCTCTTCCTTGACTCTCAAGTTCCCTTCTTTTCTTTCATTCTGCCTCCCAAACTTATTACTGCAGTTGCAATTTCCCCTAGGAGAATCCTCTACCATTGCTGTTAGCACAGTTAAAGTTCATTATTATTGCCATCACTTTTCCACTCCCCAGATTTTGGGCCCAACTGTGGAATCTCCCGAGAGAGGACGGCACCATTTACAAACACGTTAGACTGACTAACAAAAATATTATACTACTCCATATTAGTCCTCTTTCACCAAAGGTACTCTTCCAATAAATGGAGCATCGCCCCAGCTCCTTCCCCAACATCACTCCTCCCCAAAACCTCTCAGTAAAAGTGCACAGCTCGCTGGTTTGTATCGCATCCCTCCTTTCAGTCACCCACCCCTCCCTTGGCTGCAGCGGTGGGACGCGAAAGGGGCGAATCCCCTGCTTGTACGGAACCGGCCGGACCGTAAAGATGGCAGCTCCCATGCGGGAGAGGCGCCTGGGGGCAGCCATGTTGCCCCTGAACAAAGCCGCCTGTACGGAACGGCGCGGGGCTCCCCGACAGGAAGCGGGAGAGTTCGCGAATATGGATGTGACAGCTGTCCCCGTTAAGCCGTGATGGGACCTGATCATCGAGCTGGGGGTCAGAAGCGGGACATGTGCTGGGATGAGTGAGTTTGGGATGGGTAATGGGAGGGGAGGGGTCAGGGAAGGTCTGCGCTGGGAGGTTTATGAAGTCAAAGGTAGGGGAGGACTGCAGGATTAATGTTGGGCTTATTTGTGAATCAGGGATGGAGTGAGCTATGTGATTAGCAGTTGGGTAATGATGGGGTATGGGGTGTCTGTGGGATCAGGGATGGTGGAGTACCTGTTAGGGACAAATGGATAGTGATTTAGACCCATCTGAGGATTTGGGGATGGGGTATGGACTAAAGGATGAGGGGGGCGTTCATATGGGGTATGTGATTGCAAGAACTGAGGGGTCTGAGATTTGGAGGGGACAATGATGGGGCGAGGGCATCATGGTGATCAGCCACACTTTACTAAAAAAGCCTTTTACTTACAGCAAATTTCCACAGATCATGAGCAACTGTTGAGTACTGAAAACTCAGTCTAGCATTGTCCCCCATAACCTGGTGCCCCCCTCACCAGAAACGGTCATTTTAAAACAAGACCAAAGAAATCAAAAAGGGAAGTATTATGATGATGAAAAGTGTGGTTTCAGCCCTCCTCGTTCATTGAAATCATTTTATATTTTTTCAAGAAACATTTATTGAGCACCCAGTGGGTGTCAGGACATGAATATTTCTCTCCATTGTTTCCTCCCAGATCTGTTTTGATAAAGCCTGGGACATCCCATATAAAACAGTCTCCCTGTCCTGGGAGCCCCATTTCCTCTGAACCAGTTCAGCCGGTCTTCATGACTCCTGAGACTGAGAAATATTTGCCCAGTTTGTCCCTTCCTATATTGTGATATATTCTCTTTTATCGGTGTTTCCAAGTTATCATCGTTTTTCTATGCACTGTTGAAAATCAGCAATAATTTTTGGGGGGGGTACCGGGGATTGAACCCAAGGGCATTCTACCTCCGCGCTGCACCCCCGCCCTATTTTTTTATACTTTATTTTGAAACCAGGTCTCACGAAGTTGCAGAGGGCCTCACTAAGTAGAGAGAGAAAGACAGGGAGAGAGAGAGAGAGAGCTGAGGCTGGCCAGGAACCTGGATCCTCCGGTCTCCGCCTCCCAAAAGTACTGGGATTACAAGCGTGCGCCACCACGCCCGGCTAGCAATAAATTTTTAAAAAGAAAACATCTTAAAATTAACATTTTAGTCCATGAACATTGATTGGCACAAGAGTTTGCTAAGGTAAGGGAAAATATGAACACTCGTGGGAGATTATTGGATTTGAGTTGCTAGTTCTTTCTGGGGAATGAGGGAATACATTCCTCAGTTTTCCATTTAGTCATTCCCATTTCTATTGCCAGAGAATCCCATCTGCAGTTAAATCTTTTTATATCTATCCATGATTATTGCCTTGTGATAGGGTTCTACAAATAGAACTGCTGGTTCCCATGGGGGAACAATAAGCTGTTAGTAAATCAACTGGAAATTTACCCTCATATCAATTTAAAAAAACCTGTCCAAATTCTATGTGATCAAATTAAAGGCACAAGAGAAGTAAAGATTGGTGGTTGATACCTTTCCCAAATGGTGCTTGTTGATGCTTCTGTAAGTTTCAAACAATCTTTGCCCACAGGGTGACCCCTTACCCACCTGATTTATGATGGTGGTTGTGTCTAGAATGTTGAACGTGGACGCTGCATTCTGGATCTGTGCTTTGAAAATTTGATTCTGATCATTAGTTTTGCTTTTTCAGGCATCTGCCCTTTTGGAAGAGAGCAGAAAATGAAGTCCCAGGTGAGTAGCCTTGGTTTTTCCATACAGTCAAATACAAAGTACAAGTAACTAAAATTCGGATTAGGGAAAAGGTAGCAAGAATAAAGATCAAGAACTGTAAAGAGTTGCTGAGTAGTACGTAGAAAGCCTGACTTGAAACTATTGTTATAAATTGATGTATCAATTTTTTCTGTCCTTTCTTGCAGACATCTTCAGTTACATGATTTGCGTTCCCCTAAAGCAGATAAATTTCCTATGGGAAGAAAATATTTCTTGCCATATACGACGTTAAAGAAAAAATTGAGGGGTCTGTCTCTAGGTGCAGTTTTCATACCAACTCTCCCTTGGCAAATATAACAGTAGATTTCCTATGTGTCTTAAAATTTCCTTTTTTTACAGCTCTCCAGCAGTTTTTGCAAACAAAGGTTTATTGAGGCACAGTTCTATTTATGTACATATTTCCAATGGCTGCTTTGTAACTACAATGGTATGGTTGAGCAGTAGCAACAGAGACCAGATGGCCTGCAAGGCCAAAAATATAGACTTTATCAAAAAAGTTTGTTGATCCCTGCCTTACAGAAGCAAATTGACTATAGAAGCTTCCTATAGTTCAGCTTTATCCAGAGATAAAATCTAGATAATATAGGAGGACTGACACATTTTGAATGATCAAATGTATTTTTTATTTTGAAACAGGGTCTTGCTAAGTTACTGCACATGACCTTGAACCTGCAATCCTCCTGTCTCGGCCTCCCAAGTACTAGGATTACAGGTGTGTACCACCACACCTGGCCTTTTGTATATTTTACAGTAGAATTTAACAACTGAGTTTTATTGCAGAGATGAGTTCATTTTTCTTCTTCCATGTCAGTAGCATTAGAGCTACTGAATAGCAGCCACCAGCCGCAGGTGGTTATTGAGCGTTTGAAATTGGTCACTCTGAATTGAAATATGTTTTAAGTGTTATGTATGTACTCAAATTTGAAGATATAGTTCCAGAAAACTCACTAATAGTTTTTGAGGATTAATTACATTTTGAGATGATATCTAGGACAATATATTAGAATAAATAAATTATAGCCAGGCGTGGTGGTGCACGCTTGTAATCCCAGTACTTGGGAGGCAGAAACCAGAGAATCCGGGTTCGCGGCCAGCCTCAGCTACTTAGAGGCCCTCCGCAACTTCGTGAGACCCGGTTTCAAAATAAAGCATAAAAAAATAGGGCCGGGGGTGTAGCTCGGAAGTAAAATACCCCTGGGTTCAATCCCCGGTACTGCAAAAAAAAAAATAAATAAATAAATTATTAAAACATAACTTCTTGGATGTAACTTAGAAATTTTTAAATAACCTTTCTGTTTACCTTTCTATTTCTGTTAGATAGCACTTCTTTAGAGATTGAGAATGAATCTTTTATTAGCCCGATAAATATAACCACCATGGCTAATTCACTGATTGAAAGCTTGTTCCTTCAGGAAGAGGGATTTATATATTCCCATCCAGAAGTGACATGGTCATTTTTGCGTGTCCTTCCCGTCTCCCTCTAACACCTGACCCCCTTTTCATTTCTTTCATCTCTAAATAGCACTTCCCTTCTCCCTGCCACCCAAGCTGTAAAAATTGTTTGCAAGTGACAAAATACAGATTTCCACTGATGATGCACTATATTTTCTCAAAATTAACAAAATTTATACCTATTTAGTATACTTGAGTATTTGAATATTACTAATAAAACAAAATTGAAACAGGGTCTCACTAAGTTGTGGAGGGCCTCACCAAGTTGCTGAGACTGGCCGTGAACTCGTATCCTCCTGTCTCAGCCTCCCAAGTACTGGGATTACAAGTGTGCGCCACCATGCCTGGCTTTATTTTTTTAAGAAAAAAACAGGATCTCACAAGATTGCTGAGGCTGGCTGTGACCCCGTAATCCTCCTGTCTCAGCCTCCCAAGTACTGGGATTACAGGTGTGCACCATCGTGCCCAGTTCAAAACTATTTTTCACTAAACATGAGTTTCAATTATTTTAATTACTATAATCTTCATTCATTTTTAACAAACTTTTCTCAAGTACCCAATTTATGTCATATGTACTGGGTAGCTATTGATTATCTCAAGATATGGGCATGGTTCCTAAGAGTGCTGCTGAGAAAAATGGGGTAAAGAGATGTAGAAACACGTAAAAGTTCTTCTATAACAGACTGGGGATCAATGTGCTGTTATGGGGTGGAGAGTAACCAGCTTTGTGTGGAAGTAGGGACTACCCTTAAAAGATTATTGAACTTTGGGTCACAAAGGAAATAGGATGACAGTAGGAAATAGAATTTGTAAAAGGAAAAGGTACAGAGTAATTTTAGGAAAGCTGAGAATTTAAGAAAAACTAACGTGGAGAGTGCTTAATGGAAAGGTTGACTAAAGGTGGTATTGAAGTGATAAAATATGAAAGATCATGTTTACAATATCAAGGAGGCAGTTTGGAGTACAGTAGTCATGAACCAGGCTAATGAGTTAGAATAAATCTTATAAATCTAAGAATTAATCATATATTTAGTATGTGACCTTTGGCCAGTAGTTACTTAATCACTGTAATTCTCAGTAATCTCCTATGTAGAGTAGGGAAATTGATAGGGTTATCATGGGCAAACCAAATGCTTGGCAGCTTGATGGTGTGCGTATGGAAACAGATGTACGCTGAGAGAAATCTTAAGACTGACATGACTGAGATGAAACGGGATTTGCAAGGAGGGAAATATCAGAGGCTTGTAAGCATGGCAGTGTTGATATTTGAAATGATATTTAATTTGTTTTCATTCTGAAAGCAATGTTTAATATAATGGAATATTTAGGGAAATTTTTGAAAAATAGCTTAAGATAATACAAATTATTCCACTATTAGATTATTTTCTATTACAACTATGGTGAAGATAATGATGATATAAATCAAATAGTCATTTTTCCCTCCATCGACATTATATAGCTCTATTCTTTTCCAAGCCCTTTATTTTGATGGAAAGTCGCTACTGTTGTAGGTTTTCTTCATGAATGTTTCCTGAACATTTCTTGTTTAGTTTTGGGGGGTTTTATTTGTTTCGTTGGTTGGTTGGGTTTTTTTTTTTTTTTTACTATTGGTGTATTTCATTATATTGCTAGCTGTTGCATGTATATAAGAGTACTGATAGGCTTGGAGGAAGCTTAAGACCTTTTCCTACAAAATGAAGGATTCAGTTAATTATCTTTGAGAACTCTGGCATTCTATGATTCTCTAAATGTAGTTTTTCTCTCTTTTTTAATGTTGGTATGTAAGAAGGCCTTCTCTGCCCTATAATTACAAATAAAAATTCTTTTTTTCGATGTTATGGTCTCTAGGACATTTTAGAGTTTAAACTTTTGCTCCATCAGAATTTATTTGTTCTGTTTTCCAAGGCATAAAATATGCTATATTCGTTTGCTAGGGCTACTATACCAAAATTCCATGAACTGGTTGGCTTAAACAACAGATATGTATTGTCTCACAGTTCCGGAGGTTTGAAATCCAAAATCAAGGCGTCTACAAGATTAGTTCCTTCTGAGAACCAGGCCTCTTTCCCTGGTTTATTGATGACCATTTTCTTTCTTTTTCTCTTCATATCATCTTCCCTTTGTGCTTGTCTGTTTCTGTGTTCAAATTTCCCCTTTTGAAAAGGACACCAAATATATTGGATTAGGAGCCCCCCTAATGACTTCATATAACTAGTTATATCTACAATGACCCTGTTTCCAAGTAAGATCATATTCTCAGATATTAGGGGGATAGACTTCAACACACCAATATTTAAAAGATACCTTTCAACCCATAACATATGGCTTCAATATTATTTTCTATTGACTGTCCCAATCATTTCAACAGTATTCATGGAATAAATGATCTGTCTACCAGTTATTTGGAGCTGTCTTTATAACTTATTAAATTACCATATATATTTGGTAGGCATTTTATGGTTTATACCTTCCATTTTCCCGATTCATCTGGCTCTTTTTGGTTAAAGCACTTTACATTGTTTCTTTCAAAAACTCTGATGTAAAATTAGCTATGGGTATAGTTTTGCATACTGTATTAGAAATTATGAGAATGATCGCTTCACATTGAATAGGAATGTACTGTTACAGGGGTTAGTATCATTCAAGGATGTGGCTGTGGATTTCACCCAGGAGGAGTGGCAGCAACTGGACCCTGCTCAGAGGACCCTGTACAGGGATGTGATGCTGGAAAACTATAGCCACCTGGTCTCAATGGGTAAGGATGGCTTCCCTGCACAATTCAGTTGTATAGTAAAGTGTCTTTATCAGTTGTGATTAGGTGGTTCCTGACATATATGATTTTGATGACCTTCATACCTTCCCAAATGGAGGTCATCACTTTGTTGAGAACTCACTGGACAAATTTGTTGTAGACGGCCTGAAATTGTACCTTCTCTTCTTCCTTCAGTGCCGTCAATCTGATTCCTTCATGATTTCCATTTAACAGGATATCCAGTTTCCAAACCAGATGTCATCTCCAAGTTGGAACAGGGAGAAGATCCATGGATCATAAAGAGAGACATGCCAAATTGGATCTATGCAGATGGAAATCACACAGGTGAGAGACGTGGGGAGTGAAATATCAGGTTTTTTGTTTTGTTTTTAATTGATTGGTACCTGAGGCACATGTGTTATCCTTATTGAAATCTCCCATCCTTTGCTCCTATGCTGAGAATTTAATATGCATTCAAAAAGTAATTCTAGGTATTTACTAAGCATTCAAGAAATAACTGAAAGTAATTGTGAATCTTTCAGTGCAGAACTATTTCTTGTTGATTCTCTCTTTCTCTTTCTCTCTCTCTCTCTCTCCGTGTTTGTGTGTGTGTGTGTGTGTGTGTGTGTGTGTAAAATCTATATCACCTTTTATTATATGAAAGGGCTTTAAAAGCAATAGAAAGCAATGCCCTTCCTTTGTGTGTGTGT
>PVJS01024750.1:9093-28514 GCA_004027185.1 Glis glis
TAGAATGGGACTTAGAAGGGACTTAGAAGGGAAGAAGAAGAAATCTTTAGATGGACAAAGAAGGTGACCTAACTGAGGGAGTTGGGAGGGGGGTGGAGGGAAACACACTATAGCACATGATGTACATACACAAACCTATAAGACTCAATCACTATCTGGAGCATGAAAGGGAGGGAAGGGGGAGGGAATAGGGTGGGATAGGAGGGAGGGCTAAATGTGCAATGTGTGCATGTATGATGTTCATACCCTGACATATATCAAAAGGTATAATTACAATGCACCAATAAATGAACATAAAAAAAAGAAAGAAAGAAATGATGGTCAAAAAAAAAATGTGCCTTCAGCTTGTTTTTGTTAATAGGACTGGTTTCATCAGTGGCTTTTAAAAGAAAAATAAATCATTTTCTATATTTGAGGACATTGAAGACAATTCTTTCAAGCATTATGTCACCTTGATATAGTAAAAGCTGTGTTAAATGTAAATTTAGACCGACTAACAGCGGTCATTGGACTGAGAGGATATGATTTAAGAGGAGACTATTGTCCTTGGGTCTATCAGAGCCTAGCTGTGTTGCTTCTCAGTTTAGAAAAATGTGCTCTGAAATTGCATCAGTCCATTTACATATTACCTGGATTTAAAAATATTTACCAAATTCTATATCCAAATGGACTTGTAGTGTGTTATATACCACAAAGAAGCTTAGCTGGCTTTTGACAGCTACTTAGTGAGGCCGTCCACAACCTAGTGAGACCCTGTTTTAAAGTAAAAAATAAAAAATAGGACTGGGGGTGTAGCTCAGAGGTAGAATGCCCCTGGGTTCAATCCACAGTTCTGCAAAAATAAATAAATAAATAAATAAATAAATAAATAAATAAATATAAAAATAATAAATAAGTAAATAAATAGGGCTTGGGGTGTAGCTCAGAGGTAGAATACCCCTGGGTTCTATCCCCAGTACAAATATATAGACATATATAACATATAATATATACACACACAAATATATATGATCACAAATAATAAGTATTGAAAATTACCATGTTTCTTCTTCTACTGAGCTAAAGCAATTTAAATAGTTTTCTAATTTAATCTTTATAACAAACCTCTACACTAGCCCAATTTCACTGATAACTGAGACTCTCGGGTGGCAGGTGGATCCCCCAAGCTCACAGAATTCACCAGTGGCTGTCCTTTGTTGTAATCCAGAATCCCTGCCATCGTGAACTTGAGAACTCCTCCGGGCCGAATGTCTTAGGCAGCTCTTGGCATCCAAACCAAGAAGCGAAGGTATTTCATGAAATCTGAATATCAACTTCGGGACCCGAGTTGTATAAAAGAAAGACTAGGCACCAAGAGCTAGGAGGAGCTTGCTCTTTTGCATACTACAGCAAGGTTCAGAGCAAAGATCGTGCCTCTGATTTGGCTTGGAACGTCTGCAGTGCTCAGAGCTCGCTTTACTTTGATTTTCTCCGAAGACTGTGTGTTCAGATGAGTGGCTCGGTAGAGCTGAGGCTCCAGAGGCCAAAGGTCAGGATGGCCCAAACACATAGTAATGAGCCAGTCGCCTGGGCATCTGCTGCAGGCAGCAAAAAGCAAAGGGCGCTTTGTATCAATGGAATAAATCAGGAAAAAAAATGTGCTGGTTATGCACACAGCTGAAATAAATGTTAGATTATAAAACTGCTTTGCCTCATGTCATGTAGACATCATAGATCCTTGTTTCGCTTAGTTTTGTTTTTTCAGTGTTTTATACTTTTATTGGTGCACTATAGTCTCACATCAGGCACACTAGTGCAGAGCTTGGTGCTGGGTCAGCGGACTCAGCTCCCCTCTCCTCAACTGCAGACGCTCCAGCAAGGTGCACATTGTTCCTATGGGCTGCGGGAAGAGTGTAGTTTTGTTTTGGGGAGCCTGGAAAACTGGAAGCAAGGACATCCCCTAGATGAGTAATAAACATTCTAAGAGGTATTCGATTTAGATTAACGGAGCCGGGCGCAGTGGCATACACCTGTAATCCTAGTACTTGGGAGACTGAGACAGGAGGATAAGCAGGTTTGCAGTCAGCCTCAGCAACTTAGCAACTTAGTGAGACCTTATTTCCAAATTAAAAATAAAATAAGGCTGGGGCATAGCTCAGAGGTAGAATGTCCCTTGGTTCAAACCCCACTACCAAAAACAAAAAGGAATACATTAATTGAAATCTAGTTTCTTTCCATGTTCTACTGAATAGAACACTGGGTTGGAAGGGAGCATAGACCATGGCCCTGTCAAGGACATCCTAACCTTCTATTTGACCTTGGGCTGTAGTTTGCTTCCATTAGCCTCTCCAGAGGACTTTTTGTCAGCTCCTCCAAGGTACTAATTAAGAAACCTGTACATGATGTTCAACTCAGTCAGAGTATCATGAGCATTGGTTAAATGGGCCTCCCCAGGTCAAGGCTACATGATATTCTGCCATGGAAAGATGGATCCTCCCAGCTTTAATGGGATCTTGGCTCTCTGATTCCCTGTAAGATAATTAATTACATTGGGAAGTAGACAGAAAATATTGGGTGGCGGAGTCCAACAGGACCTGGAGCCCAGACATGCAGAAGTATACCTGGTGTGAGCTCCCTGCAGCAACCCCACAGAAAGCATGCCCAGAACGGCATCTGCTCTGGCTTTGAATGTTATTTTTCTCAGCATGAGGGAGAAGCAATTCTTTCTAAAACAGAAAACAAGATCTTGAAGAAGGTATGGGGCTATTTTTAAAACTATAAAATGATTGTAAAGGAGTCCCTGTTAGAAATCTATGCAGGAGGAAGTTACAGTATTTATGCCCCAATATGCCACCATCCAGAAAGTGCACATTATAGGACGGTCATAAAGCAGGAAAACAGAGGGTGACTGGTTTGATGTGAACAAAGGAGCTACTGCTCCTGCTGATAATAATAATAGTTACTGTAATAGGAATTTTTCCAGTTGCCCTGTAATTGGCAATTAAGGTCTGTATTCAAAAGAGAGCCATCAACAAACGGGGTCATATATGGCCTCCCAGGGCTTACAGAGGTGGAAGGAGATATTTCTGGAACAATCCCTTAGTACTGGATAACTTGTCAATCCAGGATATATAATGGATGACTGAGGAGGGAGGGGCAGAGGGGAAAGGAGAGGGTCACTTTATCAATGTCTTCAGTCTTTTAGGGAAGAACATATTTACAGTACAAGTGAAATAGTGCTTTTTTTGCATATTATCCCACCAACGCCGCCACCATCACCTCTAAAGTCAAGGATTGGTGGGCCGTAGAGTTCTAAGCAAATTGGCCCCAAGGTGAGATGCACCTGCAAGAGAGATGGACCTTAGACTCACCTGGTGATGTTCACAGCATCACAGACTTGCAAGGCTATCCTAATGCATCCCACAGGCAGCTTGGTGCCAGTGCCCTGAGGGTATACAAATGACTAAGGCTGCTGTTTTCTCGCCCCATGATATCTGAACATACTTCTTCTTTCTGTGTACTCTTTCTCACCGGAAGTCCTATTTTTGCAGATGTTAACAATTTAAATTCTGCATTCCTTGTCTCAATATTTAAATATGAGTGTGACCCTCTCCTTTGTGCTGTGTGGAAATAACAAATATAAGTTGTGGCAAGTGGACACACGTGGCAAGTAGACTGTGCTCAACTCTTCTTCATTTAAAAGAATTATACTAAGGCCAGCTCAGCAACTTAGTGAGACCCTCAGCAACTTAGTGAGACCCTCAGCAACTTAGTGATGCCCCGTTTCAAAATAAAAAGGGCTGGGGGTGTAGCTCAGAGATAGAATGCCCCTGGGCTCAACCCCCAGTACAAAAAAGAAAAAAATATATTCAGACTTTGGAATGGCTTCATGGTGAACATAGTTTAGCTTCCTCATCCTGTGACTTGCATTCGGTGAAATGTTTTCTGGCTATGACATAATTAAAGTCTTACATGTTTGTGCATATTTGCGTTGGTTTCTTTTGTTTTTCAATTTTGAAACAGGTTTTCACTAAGTTGCTGAGGGTCTTGCTAAGTTTCTGAAGCTGTCCTTGAACCTATGATCGGCTTGTCTAAGCCTCCCAAGCATTGGGATTACAGCTGTGCACCACTACTCCTGGCAGGTGGGTTCCTTAGACACCATGATCCTCAACGCTGTTCCCAGAGAAAGTGGAGATACAAAGAGAATGTGAAGAGACATAAAATGAGCCTGAAGCACCCAAGGTTGGGAGACAATCCCAGTTGAGACAAAGATACATGAGCAGTAAAAAAGAAAAGTTATCCAAAGCCATTAAATTAGGAAGTTGTTTTAGTGATATTATTGGGCAATAGTTGAACTAGTCTACCCAGTGTGTCCACATGGCTGTTTCTGATGGTTGCAAATTCACATTCAATGTGGATGATACCCTCTCTTATTTGCTAAGGATTTTTATTTTGTTCTTTTTTTGTACTGGGGATTGAAACCAGAGGCATTCGACCTCCAAGCTACACCTCCAGCCTGATTTTATATCTTATTTGGAAACAGAGTCTCACTAGGTTGCTGAGAGCCTCACTAAGTTGCCGAGCCTGGCTCCGAACCTGCAATCCTTCTGTCTCAGCTTCCCAAGTACTGGGATTACAAGCGTGCACCACCATGCCCAGCTATTTTGTTCATTTTATAACACTGCACTGTTTCTGTAATGCTTAAGGTACCCAGGGGGCTGCTCTTTTCCAAGAACTGCTTCCCCTGGTTTTTCTTGCTCAGCTCCCATGGCTGCAGGAGGAGGCATCACTCAGGGGCGACAGGAGGCTGCACTGGTGGGAATCACCCTGTGACCTTCCGAGCTGGCACCTGCCCTGACATTATCCTCCTGTCTCTGGTGAAAGCTGGGCTGCAGGGAGTTTCTCTAGGCAAAAAGTGCGAGCAGGTCAATGTGGATCTGCTCAAAAAGGGATCAACAAGCAAATTTAGAAAGTCCTCTAGAGTGCTAGTCCCCTACAGAATTCCCCTCTCTACACTGCCCACACCTGTTAGGACACAGCTGTGCTTGGAATTTTTCTCAGTGGAAAGACTTCTCCCTTACTCATTTTCCTTTGTGTCTGGAAAGTTTATAAGGTAAAAAAAAAATCTATTTTAAGGGAAAAATATGTTTTCCCTTCTGATTCTTGGTGCACCTAGCTATGTAGTAAAAGCTTAATTTGAAAGCCAGGAGTATTAACCCTGATATATCAATGTCTAAATAGTTATAGAATGTACCGAAGTTACAAAGATTAGCTCCGACTACTTCTCTTTTAGTTTGCTACATTTTAATTTCTGGTAGGGTAGACCTAAGAGCTCAATTTGTTTCCCAAAAATATCAATTTGTCCATTTATTCAGCAAATGCCTTTTACACCTTTCCCTATTTGCAGTGAGGGTGCCACGTCGATGCCTTTAAATAAGCCATCGACTACTCCTTCTCTTGCAAAGCTGCTGTTGTATACTGGGTTTTATTGTATGGCCCATAGAGGGCATAAATCTAGCTACCGTCTTGTATATTTCCAATTCCAAGATTTCTAATAAGATATTAAATAAACAGAAAACATAAATCCAATCTATTAAAAATATAATGAAACTTCTTACATCCAAAGTGTAGGATAAAAATGTAATAACTGTACAGTAGTGTCAATAATTGCCTTTGAAAATCTCTTGTTCCAGATTTATGAATTCTGGGTACAATGCAGCCTCGTGCCCAGGTTGGTGAGGGTACTCAGGTACACCTTCTCACTCTGAGCTCACAAGAGCTCCTATGACTCCATTGTTCTTTGTCCTCTCCTAGCCCGGAAGCGACTTGTGCAATTACTTCTTATATTTGTGTCCAAGTCACTGTGTTAAATTTCTTTCTTTGTAACTACCTAGAGGGATTTCTGAATATTGACGGAAGTGACCTACATCTGTCATTATCCAGATAGGCTGCCTATGCTCAGGATTTCAGGTTGTGACAGCCAACATTTTGCTAGATGGAATTCTAGTCATCTTTCAAGACCTGGCCCAGGGATTATCCCCCAAATGTATGATAGATCAAAGGTTGTCGAGGTCCAAGGCCTGTCTTAGAAGCACACTGAGATTATCATCTTGGACCAGCCCAGTTTGGATACATGGTATTTGGCTGGGTGGGATCTGTCTGCAAGCGGACACATTCCAAGGGACCTGGTGTAATCTTTAAGGTGCTGTCTTTGATGTTGTCTCCACCCAGTAATGGTTAATCCCTCCTTCCCCTAAGCTTGTCACATGCCTGCCTCCCTGACCTTCTTTACCGTAACCTGTGATAATTGCTGATTTCTGTGCTTGATTAACCTTTACCGTAATCTGTTATACTTGTTGATTTCTGTGTTTGATTAACTTTTAAAGTTCCTATAAAAATAAGGCCCTGGCTATAGAAGGCCAGGAGAATTTGTCATCTCTATCTCCTCCCCGATTCCCCAATTCTTAAATGTAATTATTTTGCAAATTACTATATCCGACTTCATGTTGTTTTGTGCGAGAAGACTATTGTTAGGAAGCTGCCTGGTGCAGCGACCTCCCGTGGCTGAAACCACGGAATTTAGGAAGCTGTCTGGGCAGCGACCTTCTGTGGCTGGAACCACAGAGTAGTTATTAGGAAGCTGCAGGGAGCATAGACCTTCCGTGGCAGGGACCACGGAGTAGATCGTCCACTGGAGTTACCGCAATAAAAGGTATATTAGTCTTTTTAGCTAAATGTTCCTTATATCCAATGGGAAGGATAAATAATGATAGAGGGGGATAAATGTGTGTATAGTATCCCCTATTTCAAGCCTGTAAAAATACAAACTATTACAATACTCAAAATACTTAATATGCAATAATATTTGGCACAGGGAATTAAACAATTTATAGAATCGAGACTGGAATGCTAATTGGTGTGAGGAATCAAGCTCGAAGCAGCAGGAGACACAGGCTGCAGAATGAGAAACATGCTTTGTGGTGCTCAAAGCCAAGAGGCTCCAGATAAAATGGGGTTCCCTGGGAAATTCAGGGTGGTTGAGGTTCTGGGTGTAAACTTATTCCCATAATCTGAGCCAGTGTCTTCTGTGATCAGAACTGTACATAAAGAAAGATGAAAAACAGATATTGAAGCACAGGATTTGGTTTTCTTCAAAAACTACTCTAGGGGAAATGAAGATTATGAAAAAGGGGAAAGTAAAATAGAAAAATATGGTTCAAAGAGAACAGAGAAGACTATTCTAAGGTAAACATAAAAGGAATATTCTCAAAGAGAATGGGCTAACCAAAGACAAAACAAAACAAAACTAGGCTTTCATACAATTAAAAAATAAAAGAATTCAGAAATTTAAAAGATGAAACTGAAAAAAAAAAACTTAAAGAAACCAAGATAGATTAGGGAACAGCTTAGAAGACCCAACTTGTTTTCTTAGCATTGTAGGACAGGTTTTTCTTACTCCAGACAGTAACTGTTGTAGGTCAAGGTTATAAAGAGTGAACTTCATAACTTTGTAAAGCAAAATATAAAGCAAATACAAGAGGAAAATAAAGTACTTTTACTAATTGTTAAAAAAAAAAGAGTAGAACCACACATGAACCAAAAGGTCCAAGAAACACTGAATGGTACTAATAGATTTTTTTATTCATGCATTTTAATTACACATGATAGTGAGATAGAAGCATACTTGCACACACACACTCTTCTCCTTCCCTCTCTCCACACATAATAATAAAATCAGAATTGATAACTTCAAATATGAACATAGGACTATTTGAACTATTTCCACCATAATAGGTAAAAAATGGGCTAAGGATTTGAATAAATATCTATCCAAAGTTATTTTAAAAAATCAGACCAAAAAAGAGAGAGAGTAAAGGGGAAAAAGAAATCAATCAAAGAAATATTGACAAAAATTTCCCAGACGAAACCAATTATATTAAAATTCACTGCATAAACAATTAAAAATGCCAAAGACTTCCAAAGGGTATTGTAGCGAGGGAACCCACAGAAACACACCAGACTCCAAAAAACCAATTTTGAGGTCTTTATTTACTGACCTGTCGGGGCCACACACACACACTGGGTGAGTGCAGCCCCAAGGCTCTATTGACGGCCGCTTATATAGGAAAAAGTACAGTTTCACAGGAGCAAAAGTTCAAGTTCACATAATTTTAGAATGATGGAAAACAACTCACTTGAGACAAACAATATATGTTTACCTTACATTTGACATTGCTTGGACCAGTGTAAGCAAAGCGGCGGGGATACAGAAGCCAAGGATAAGCATTATGCAGCATTAGCAAAGTTCATGGCGACCCTTCCTTAAGCCAAACCTTCTTAGTGGAGCTTTTAGCCTTGTAGTGCTCAGGGTGGCAATATGGAGTAACTAGTGTTAAATTTTAAGCATACCTTATCTCATTATGAAGATAGGCGAAGAGTCCAAGTGCTGAGTCATGGTGAACTTCATTTTGAAGATTGATAAAATTACAAATAAAAATTGAATTCTAGGAAAATAAAATGAAAACTATAATCAGGAGCTTCTAATATGTTTGCCCTACTTTCCTAAGCCTCATAATGACATTTCTTTTCTAAATTGCTAAAGCTCATGTCTTTGTTGAAATCTTTTTAAATTTTTAAAATTTTAATTGTCAAATAATATTTATATTTTATGGGGTATAATGTGATGTTTCGAAATATGCATTCACTAGTGAATAAATAAATCAAGATAATTAACATCTTCATCACCTCACATACTATTTTTGTGGTGGTGACATTTAAAATGTAATTCCATGGTCATCTTGTAATACATTATTACTAACTGTAGTCATCCACCTTTTGGGGGAGTATCGGCGACTGAATCCGGGGGTGTTCTACCTCTGAGCTATATCCCCAGCCCTATTCCATATTTTATTTTGAAATAGGGTCTCACTAAGTTGCTGAGGGTCTCGCTAAATTGCTGACACTGGCCTTGAACCTATGATCCTCCTATCTTAGCCTCCCAAGTACTGGGATTACAGGGATATGCCACCATGCCCAGCTTCAATTTTTATATAGATGGAGGTAGATGCTAGGATTGAGTGTCATTTAATGACCACGCCATCTTAAACATTACATGAATGTTATTTAAGATGTAGAATAGTCTCCTAATTTTCCCTATCTTTGTTGCTTCTAATTCAGTTTCCACATGTCTATCAGAATAACTTTTCTAAAATAAATCTGTTGGTGTACCTACAAGGCTCCAGGGCCCCTTCTTGACCTGATTCTCATCAGGCACATAAACTCTCCACACTTTTCCCTCCTCCCACCTCTCCTGCAGTCTAGTTCACAGCTTCTCTGATGAGAGTCTGAACTACATAACCTGTCCCCTGGTGTTTCCTTCTCAGTTATCAACAGGCTTTGATACATGATACATGGTGTATCCTACTCTGGATGTACCCACTCTGTTGACATTTCTCACAATCCCTCTCTGAACTCTCTGGTCTGGGTTAGATGCTTTCCTAACATCTTCTTGTACTCTACATTGCAATTACGGGAATGATGAAGTAGGGAAAGCACTCAGGGGAAGAGTAGTCCTCCACTCTTCGTCCCCCGGAGCATGTGCGATGCCTGGAGACGTTTCTGATCACCACGGCTAGGGAGCTGCTGTTGGCATTTCATGGGTGGAGTCTTAATAGATCCTAAACTGCACAGGACATTCTTAAACCAGAGAATTATGCAACTCCGACTGGCAGCCCAGCCCTTGTTGAGAAAATTGGGATTAGCATGAAGAAAGAATCGTAGGAGCAAAGCAGGGTGTCTGAGGAGACCTGCCTGGTGGACTTGGACATGAGGGTGTGGTGGGCCACTGAGGCAGTGAGAAGCCAGTGCTAGAGCACAGTGAGGGGGAGGAGGAGGGAAGAGATGGCTGATCGTGAGCAGCACAGATGGTGAGGGTGTGCAGAGAGCTTGTCTACTCCATTGGGGAAGGGAAATGGTGTTTAAAGAGGACATTTAGAGGACTTTTCTGGACAGGCTACAAAACCTCCCTACTGCTTGCATGTACCATAAAGCTCTACACTCACCCAGTATGTCAGTACTTCTTAAGGCAGACTGCTGCTCCTTTGACTTTTTCTGCAAGTGTATAATAGACCACAGAGCATGTGTGTACCCAACTGGGTTTGGAGTCAGTCGCCTATCATTTCTATAGCACTGTGACCCCTGGGAAACAATCCCTTTTTGCTGCCTTTGAAACCCCAGACCCTGCTGCCAATGGACAGCATAAATTATGAACACATTCAACAGCTTGCACTTTGGGGCCAGACCAGGGGAAATTTAAAAGAGGCCAGTGGCATTCTCCTGCCTTTCTTTCCAGGGACACTGTCCCTGTGTTCATCCTCATGATCTTCTGCTATAGCCTTCCAGACCATGCCACATGCCACACTCCCTGCCTGCCCTAGCCGGTGAAGTGGTTATAAATGCTTTAGCAACTTCTGATCTATGCATTCATTCCAAGCCTAGTGGATAATATTCGGAAGACAGGATCTTCAGAGGTTCCAAGGTTTGAAAACAAACAAATGAGCTACCAGATATCAAACACTTTCATGATTTTTTTTTTTTTTGGTGATACTGGGACTCAAACCAGGTCCCCGAACGTACTAGGCAAGTGCTCTATCACTGTATAAAAATTATTTAGATATCACATTTCCTATAATTCCATCAAACATTAGAAAAAGCACATATTCAGTGCAAATGATATTAAGATACCCTCGTCTACAATTGGACCATGTACATTATCACAAACTTTCTGAAGGCCAATTTTAAAATCTCTGTCCAAGTCTTAAAGTGTCCCTTCCTGGCTTTCCCTGTGCATAGAGATATACAGGCATGTTTCTCAAATTGTAAAGCAGTAATCCTACAAATACAGTTAACCAACAAAATAATCCCTGGGTAAGTGACGGGAGGGCACTGCCACTGAGTGGAAAACATGTGGCAGATACTTGTGATAGTATTGAGAATAAAGTATCTGATACGTTTTTCATAAGACATAGATTTTAATTGATAATATATGTCCAATGTTAAGACCTATGTGTTGCAAACTAATAATCATCATCACTCCGCATGATTCTGTTTAATTAGTGTTAAGACCAACATCAGAGCATGATATCTGTACCCCATGATGGATAAAGTCCTTCCCAGGGACCCAAGTGACTCACCTGCATCTGGGTTCACTGACATTTCTAATTGGACCATCCATCTTCAACATTGAAAGAAAAACATGGTTACACCGTGGTCCGTCAGTGGCTTCAAATGATCAGAAAAGTTTGTTCTTTCCAGAATTTTCAGGAAAAAAAATACATGATCAGAGTGAAACAGAGGAACAGCAGGCTCATTAAACCATATATAAAAGAAAAGGACATTGTATAATTTTCTCCTAAGGTGTTCACCTAACTAATCCCATTTATATTCCAGTGTGCACTGGTGTCCTGAGAAAGGGTATTATTTAGTGACCTCCCTAGATAAAATACTGATAATTTTGAGGTAAAAGTACAATTGAACTACAACTCAGTGCATAAGATGGCTGTGTATTGTCAAAAAAATCACAAAAGGAACAAAATATATTTCATTTCCTTCCTAAATTATAACTTTGACATATAGTAAGATGGCTAAATAGCATCAAATCAAGAAATTTGACCTCCTCTTCTCTCTCCCACAATGCCCTGGGTCCATGAAGATGCAGACAGAAGGGATGACCTGACCTGAGGCTGGTGGGCTCTTGACCTTTGCTGCCTCTCTGCTGCATTCTCACGAGAGAAGATGTAATTCGTTATTCCCACTCATGTGTTCAGAGCTCTCGGCTGGCATCTCTACTGTTCATACATTCGATCTAGAGTAATCTGTGATTAATAAAGTGCTGGAGTACATCAGGGTGAACAATTAAGTATGATGGTTGTCATCAACAACCAACGGTTACTGCTAAAAATGTCCCAGGCAGGAATGTGAGCACTGAGGTGTTTAGTTTAAATAAAGTTTAAATGAAGTGAGTCTTCCAGATAATGACAATGAAATGCTGCCACTCAAATAGCACGTCTCTCATTCAGAGTCATGGAAACACTAGCAGAGTTGATTTCTGTTTTGCTTTCCTTACCTGGATTCTTCACCTGGTCAGACTTTTGACCGAGGGTGTGGTCTGTAATTATTTGGCATGTTTTTTTTTGTTTTGTTTTGTTTCGGTACCTGGGATTGAACGCAGGGGCGTTCTACCTCCGTGCTACGCCCCTGGCCCTATTTTTTATACTTTTATTTTGAAACCGGGTCTCACAAAGTTGCGGAGGGCCTCATTAAGGGGAGAGAGAGAGAGAGAGAGGGAGAGAGACAGGGAGAGAGAGCTGAGGCTGGCCGCGAACCCGGATCCTCCGGTCTCCGCCTCCCAAAGTACTGGGATTACAAGCATGCAACACCACGCCCAGCATATTTGGCATGTTTCTTGGAGCAAGATGGGATGGGACTGGGGAACAACCATTAATGAGCAGGGCAAGAAGGTAACATGGCCTTGAAAAGACTGAAAGAACAAATGATTACATAATATTTTGGATAGTGAGGAAATAAAATGAGATTTGGTCAGAATTTCCACATGAAAAAAATATGTTCCCCTTTCACTCCAGTTATGTATCTAAAAGAGTGTGATATTTATCAGTTCTCATGCTCAACACTGGCTTGTGTGTGTGCACACACATACACACACACACATACACACACACACATAGGGATGGAGGATATGTGGCCAGACACTAGTATAAACAAATAACTTTCCTTTCATTGATGTAGGATAGAAGAAATGAGAGAAATAGGTACAAAGGAGACAGACAGGAAGGGGAAGTAAAATTGAACTTTGGTATAAGAACCTGGAGCTAAAGTTCCTCATACCTTCACTCCCTAAAGCAATTCTCTCTCCCAGGCCTGTGTCTCCCAAATTCCTGGGAAATCTGGAAATCCTAGAGTTAACCAGGAAAAAGAAAAACATAATTGCCCTGTGCACTGTTAAGAAGATAGATATGATATCTTGAGAAACCTATGATTTAGGGGACTCGCTAGTGCATCTATTGGTCAGATGATGGAAACCACGATCAGCCTGAAGATCCTAAGGATGAGAAGATCATCAGAAACCAGCCGCCTCATGACCACCAGACTGAGGTCATCCTCACGTACCTTCCCATACACACCTTTCACCAAGTTTCCTCTAAAAGAAGAGCCATGGACCCCCACCCCAGTGTGTCTCTCCCTTGACATGGCCCTCATTTTCCCTTGAATGTGTATTTCCTGCTTTCCTTAAATAAATCTCTATATGTCCCTGACTGGCATGTGCTGAAATTCTTTCCCATCACAGAAGCCAAGACCCCGCCGGTGCAAAGGTGGGTTTTCCTCTTTGGGAATTCCTCAGACCCTTCATGGAATCAACCCTCCTTCCATGACATGATGACATCATTAAGCTGCTGAATAGTGTAGTTGTGCTTTTCCTTACTCCTATAATAAGAACACTAAAGTACATTTCCTGATACAGAGAGAGAAATGTTTCAAGATGGAAATTTTACAAGGGTGACTTGAGAGAAATACCCAGGAGGAATTCTCATGGGATGGGTGTGAGCATCTCACCATCCAGAAAGGACAAAGGAAGCTGTCACTCGGAGGGTGGGGAATTCCCACCATGCCACAAAGATGACCACCCCAAGCAGCAGGCTGCAACCTGAGCATGCAGAGAGGGCCGAAGAGTGGACAGAGAGATCAGTGCAGAGGAAGAAAAGGGGAGATAAAGTGTCTCCTTGACCCCACTTCACAAATACTTAACCAGACAGGTTGTCACACTCATGGGCTATATGCCCAATAAAGAGGTCACCCTCCAGCAGAATTCAAGTTCTGTGGGCATGTAAGTCCCAATCACTCTGAACTTCATTATGATGTTATTCATACAATGCACCAATAAAATTATATTTAAAAAACTCAAATAAGCAGCTGCTATTTTGTCTAATGTTTATGAAACGTAGAGAAGGCCATTGTGTTGGCCTAGGCTTCTGTACTGGGCCCTAATGGACCAGATTCAAACTCACAATGGAGTCACTCACACTTAAAGTCAGACTGAAACTAATTTGTTATCTGACCTCCTTTCTCGCTTTCACGGGAAAGCAAGAGGCAGTATATCGCAGGCGTTCGGAGAGTTGGAGCTCGGCCCCTGGTGGGAAGACTGCTTCTTGACAAGAAAAGCAGATCATCCAAACTCAACAAAACAAACAAGAGCCAAAGTGCAGCAGAATGCGAGTCAGTGGACAGAGCGGAGGGCAGTAGGAAGCTCAAAGCATTTCACCTGGTGAGCAGAAACAACGGTGACGACTGCAAAGGGTGGAATGTGAGCTTCAGCCTCCGCAAAGAAAGCAATGCAGAGAGACAAAGATGAGGCAGCCAGGCACAGGAGCACCCCAACACCAAGAAAAAGAGCAGGTGAAAATGGCTCCCCGAAGAAGCCTAGTGCCAGCACAGAATATCACAGCACTGAGGACATGGACAGATATGGCATGGCCCCCCGGAGCAGCTCAGCAACAAGAACACAGATGAGATAGATACAGAGAGGCAGCGTGTCACTGGCGCTCCAAAACTCAACTGGGCCAGTAGGAAGACTTCTTCTTAACAAGGAAAGCAGAACAGCCAAAATTCAACAAAACAAAGAGAGCCAAAGAGCAGCAGAGTGCAAGACAGTGGACAGAGCGGGGGCTATACAGATCTCTACCCTTTTCACTTGGTAAGTGGAGAGCGGAGGCAAAGGTGCCATCTATGCGGGGCCACACCTACACCATGACTGCCGGAGACTAACAGCAAAGAGACAGCAGATCCTTGTGAAAACAGCAACTATAGACCACCATTGAAACCGATCAACTCCAGAACATGATGAAGCCCAAGTCAATACAGACCCACACCTACAACGACCATGGTTTCAAGG
Organism: Glis glis; assembly: GCA_004027185.1. Classification (NCBI taxonomy): domain Eukaryota; kingdom Metazoa; phylum Chordata; class Mammalia; order Rodentia; family Gliridae; genus Glis; species Glis glis. Next base: position 24,038 of record PVJS01024750.1, read on the forward strand.
GGTGGGCTGTAAGCCTCTGCTCCTGCAATGAGCATGATGAGGAGAGACAAAGATGAGGTGGCCATATACAGGAGCAGCCCAACTCTGAGAACATGAGCTGGTGAGCCACGGCCCCCCCATGAGCAGCCCAACACCATCCGAGAACACCCCAGAACTGAGGATATAGGCAGGTGAGTCATGACCCCTCACCGCACTGGGGACACTGAGTGGGAAAGCCCTTGGCCCCACCCAAAGAAAACCCACTTCCCCAGCGCTGGGGATCCAGGGCGGGTGAGCCCTTGCCCCCCCCCCCAGAACTCCCAGTGCTGGGGACACAGGGCAGGTGAGCCCTCGGCCCCACCCCCAGAGATCCCCCTGGTGCTGGAGACATGGGGCGGGCAAGCCCTTCGCCCTGCCCCTGGAGACCCCCAGCACTGGGGACGCGGGGTGGGCAAGCCCTTGGCTTCAACCCTGGAGAACCCCTCCTTGGCCCTGCACTGAGTACCCCAGTACTGAAGTCATGGGAGGATGAGCCACGACCCTGCACAGGAGGGACTCCAGACAAAGAAAGAAAACCTCAGATGAGTGAAGGTGAACTAACTGGGGGAGATGGAAGGGAAGGAGAGGGAAACAAACTGGTGCACAGGATGGACATACACAAAGATATCAAAGTCAACTACTATGCTGAAAACAGGAAGGAGAGAGGAGAGAGGCAGGGGGGTGGGTATTGGAGTAGAGCTAATTGACCAAGGAGTGCATGTGTATGTCAACCACCCTGAAATCCTTCCAGATGTATGATTACAATGCACTAATAAAATAAATAAATTTTAAAAAGGACTGGGATGTAGTACAGAGAAGGTAGTAATAAAAAAAAATCTTTGTCTAATAGGGTGTGGTGGCACACACCTGTAATCCCAGTACCAATTTAACAAGTCCCTCAGCAATTTAGCCAGACCCTGTTTCAAAATAAAAATAAAATAGGGCTGGGGGTGTACCTCAGAGGTAGAATGTTCCTGGGTTTAATCTAAGTACCACAAATACATTATATATACATATATATATATATATATATATATGTATATATATATATATATGTTTGTTTTCTGAAATAAATTTTAACTATTTTATGTAAGGAATATATTTCGTTTTTAATATTGCCCCAAATGCTTTGTCTATAGGATCTACGTAAAATTTTTGTTAAATAAATGAACTCATTGATAGATGACAAAGCATCTACAAATTATCCCAGACTGAATGCGCTGCAGCCAGGATGCCTTATCGACAAGTAGTTTGCACCTTGGAAAGCTCCCCATAAACAGTATTGAGTGACTGTTCACAAGTTCTCTTGAGAAACCTCTCTCAGGTATCTGTGGAGCACAGCTTGAATGGCAAGGGAAAGTCTTGTAAACTAAAATGGTAAATGAAAATAGTAAATTAAATATCTAAAGCAGTCATTATGTAGGAAAACTAAATAAGATAAAATAGATCAAATGGTAGAAATAAAATTGAGACAGAGCACACTCTATTTTTTACATGAGCTTTGCATTAATCTTAGAGAAGGCTTGCCTTTTCAAGATTAGCATGAAACAATTCAAACATGGGGAAGCAAAGAGAACTTAAGCATATACTTCTTTTTAAAAATAAATTTTTAGAGCTCCCAGAATATATCATACACATGTTAATTAGTAAATGTCAAACATAACTGAAAACCAAAAATAAAGAAGTATCTCCTCTTCTGAATAGCAGAACTCCACACTAGTAGGTCAATGGTGTGAAACAGAAGGGCGTGCTGTCTGCCTTGCTAACCATCTTTCCTAGAAAGGCTCAGTAGCAGATACGATCAATGAGGAAAAGATCAAGACACCCAAACAGCACACGCACATCACAGCAGAGCCTGTGAGCACAGGAAGACTCATCTCCTGAGGGAAGAGGGGCCTGCTCACCCTGGAAATGGTTTGGGGAACAGCTGTTAAGTCTCCAGATTCAGTGAACATTTGCATTTTAGCCACAGAGTGTCTGCTTATCTCCAGCAACAAGGAGGCACACTATAATTGCAGGCAAGAGATGAAAGAGGAAGACACTTAAAATTAGATACACGAATGTGCATTGGCCAGGACCCTAGCGCAAAACACATAGTATGCTCAGCTGGAATGTTTCAAAGAAACGTGTGTGTGTGTGTGTGTGTGTGTGTGCGCGCGCGCGTTACTAGGGATTGAACCCAGGGGCATTCTACTTCTGGGCTACACCCCAGCCCTTCTTTTATTTTATTTTTTATTTTAAAACACAGGGTCTCACTAAGTTACTGAGGCTGGCCTCCAGCTTGCTGTCCTGCTGTCTCAGCCTCCCAAGTACTGGGATTTTAGGCATGTGCCACTGCGCTCCACTCAAAGACACTTCTTTTTTGGGGTGTGTGTCTTTTTTCCTCTTCTTTGGTACTGGAACCCAGGTTGTTGTGCTTGCAAGACAAGCGCTTTGCCACTGAATTACATCCCCAGCCCTCAAAGATAGTTCTTAATGAGGGCACCATTTACCAAGGTGTGGAAAGAGTTAGCAACCCACAGGGGATGCAGACACCTAAGCACTTGTGCTAGTGGGAAGCTTCTCCACTCCTCGGCAGCTGGTAGAGGGGAGAAAGTGGTGTTACTGGAGGATTCTGGGAGCCACAGTGTCGGCGTGGCTCAGACACGATGGCGCCTTTGTCTCCGCTCTCCGCTTACCAGGTGAAATGCTTTGAGCCCCCTACTACCCTCCGCTCTTTCCCCTGACTCACATTCTGCCACATTTTGGCTCTCGTTTGTTTTGTTGAGTTTTGGCTGTTCTGCTTTTCTTGTCAAGAAGCAGTCTTCCTGCCAGCCAAGCTTCAACTCTCGGAACGCCCGTGACATGCTGCCTCTCAGTTTCCCGCCATCTTAGTTCTCCCCTGCAAGGCCTCTTTGGCTATGGCCAGCTCCTGCTTCTTCTGTGCCAGCTGGACCCTGAGCTCTGTGGCCGAGAGGACCTCAGTGGCTTTGCCGCCCTGCGACTCCTCCAGGTCCTTGACCAACATCTCTTTCATCTGGAGAAGGTGAACTTCTTCCTGGAGCCGGGACACCTCTTCCCACAGGAGCATGGGCTGGCCACAGTCGCCATCCACTGGAGCCGGGGGTGCCCCGGTGTGGGGCCAATCGCTGGGCCCTACTGCATCCGGGCACAGCTCTCAGGCTGCGGGCCCCAGTGGTTGTGTGGGCCCTGCCCAAATATATTTTTAAAAATGGTTGAAAGGAGCCGGGCGTGGTGGCGCACGCTTGTAATCCCAGTACTTTGGGAGGCAGAGACCGGAGGATCCGGGTTCACGGCCAGCCTCAGCTATCTCGCTCTTTCTCTCCCTCTCTCTGTCTCTCTCTCTCTACTTAGTGAGGCCCTCCGCAACTTCGTGAGACCCGTTATCAAAATAAAGTATAAAAAATAGGGCCGGGGGCGTAGCACGGAGGTAGAACGCCCCTGCATTCAATCCCCGGTACCGCAAAAAAAAAAAAATGGTTGAAAGACCTCTGGGCGCCATGGTGCGGGCAGGAGAGGGTGCTGGGGAGCAGCGAGCTGTCTCCATGCTGGGCTCAGTGGTGGCCGGCTCCCAGAGCTCTGCGGCTTGGACACAGCTGCACCTTCCTCCTTGTCCTCTTTGCAGGCTTCAAGCCGGGACAAGGCTTATGCCCCAGCCCCGCAGCCCTCCTCTCCTCCCTACTTTTCTTGTTAAGAAGCAGTCTTCCCACCGGCCAAGTTCTGAGTTTCAGAGTGCCAGCAACACACTGCCTCCCTTTATATCATTCACCTGTGTTCTGTGGATCTGGTTCGACTTGGGCTTCATCATGGTCTGATGTCGACTGCTTTCCATGGTGGACTATAATTGCTGGTTTCACAAGAATCAGCTGTTTCTTAGCTGGAGGATTCCGGGGGCCACGGTGCTAGCTGAGGGTTGGGCTAGGATGGGGTGCATGCATTGCTGTGCTGCTGGGGTACAGAGACTGCCAGGTCTGAACTAGAGCAGAGTTGGAGGGCAAATGCCCTGATCTTTCCATGGCCCACCCACTAATCTCTTTCCCATGCTTCCCAACGGGCTAGCCAAACCACATCCAGAAAGCAAGAGACCCCTAAAAACGCCTGCTCAAAGGCCGACCTTGTAGAAGCACAGGAGAGTGTGCAGGAGGGTGGATATGGAGGGAAAGCAATCTGCACCCTAGTGAGGGGGATTTGACCTAATTACTTATAAAGAAAACACAAAAGCCGGGCGTGGTGGCGCACGCTTGTAATCCCAGTACTTTGGGAGGCGGAGACCGGAGGATCCGGGTTCGCGGCCAGCCTCAGCGCGCATGCGCGCGCACGATCGATCGATGGATAGATCGATCGGTCTATCTCTCTCTGTCCCTCTCTCTCTCTCTCTCTCTCTATCTCTCTCCCTCTCTCTCTCTACCTAGTGAGGCCCTCCGCAACTTCGTGAGACCCGGTTTCAAAAATAAAGCAT
>PVJS01024751.1:0-28417 GCA_004027185.1 Glis glis
GGAAAAGTAATTACTGTAATATCAGTATTAAATTTGGCTACAAATAATATTGGCATATTTTATGTCCAAAGAGGTACTATTGGAATTGCTGTAATGGATGAATAATTATTTTGCACCATAACATGCATTTTACCAAAATTCCTCTCTTATGTAACACAAAGGCAAGCAAGTTTAATAATAGTGACTCATGATCACCTGCTACTTTAAAAATTCCAGGGAGGTGCACACCGATTATTCAGAGGTCGGTAATGCCCTCTAGAGCTCTCTTTTCATTCTCCACCTTTGTCCACCAACCCACTCTCTGGCTATGAAGTCCATAAAGCTTCTGAATCGGTGACAGCTCATCTCGTAACAAAAGCCAGCCACCTGACACGCAGGGCTGTTGTGTGAAAACACAGCAATCTCCCCGCCAAGACCACAATAACCTGACTCGACAGTGAACACATCAGTACAATACAATTGCCGGTGTATGGAGCCATTCCAGTTAGCCACTGAGCATGAGGTATCTTCTAATGCTTCCATTGTTTACAGATCCATTCAATTTGTTTGCCAGTGAGCCGAGTGGACATAAAAGATGACAATGAAATCATGAGTTGATCTGCCCATCTAAAATAACTCCCCTTGTTTAAAAAACTTTAATATTTATTTGGTTTTTGCTTTAATAAAATATAATTAGAGATTTTGAATTGTAAGAGTACTCTTCAAACTAAAAAATGACCAAAACGATGTCAAAAATATTGATGGATCTATAGGACAGCCAAGAGTCTTTGAAGGGGGAGATTGTAAAGGGGTAAAAATAAATAAATGAACTTATGCCATCATCACCTCCAAAGTAAAAAATATTATGCATTTTTTTGAAAACAAAATAATTAAAGACTGGGACGATCTTTATGAGATCCCAGTACTTGGGAGTCTGAGACAGGAGGATTGCAGGTTCAAAGAAAGCCTTGACAACTTAGCAAGACCCTGTTTCCAAATAAAAACTAAAATATGACTGGGAGTGTAGCTTGGAGATAGAATACATGTTGAATCAATCCACAGCACCACATATCAAAAAATAAGTAAAAGAAAGGTAAACATGGGTCAGTAGGCTAATATGTAAAGAGACTAGAGGTAGGCCACAGGTCACATGACTTCCTCTTCTTTGCTCTTTTAATGTAGGAAAGATCGAACTGTCAATCTCCTGTCTCCTTTCAGTATTCTCTCTCCAAGCTCCTTATTCCAAGGGCTTAATCTATGTCCTGCTCCTAAAGACTGTTTCTCAGTTAACTATTTTCAGTCTGGAAAATAATTTTTTAAACTAGCACGTGGTCTTAAACTAAAAGGTAGCCATGATATTTTAATAGATGTTGCCTAACAAAAGTGGTCTCTGATAAAATTGGTTTGGGAAAGACTAGGTTAAACAAACATTTCTTTTTTTCTAGGATAGTTTTGGGCTTTGTATCTACTGATGTGCACTGTGAGTCTTCAGATGTGCACATCTCAACCCTATTTGATTATGGAGTCTCTCTCTCTCTCTCTCTCTCTCTCTCTCTCTCTCTCTCTTTCTCTCTCTCTGTAGTACTGGGGATTGAACCCAGGGGCATTCTATCTCCGAGCTACCCCCCAGCCCTATTTTATTTTTATTTTGAAACAGGGTCTCACTAGATTGATGAGAGTCTCACTAAGTTGCTGAGGCTGTCCTTGAACCTGCAATTCTCCTGTCTCAGCCTCCCAAGTACTGGGATTACAAGCGTGCACCACTACCCCTGGCTACGGAATCTCTTTTTTATAAAACAAAGCACGTATTGCAGATGCTATAGTAAAAAGAAACATAATTTGAGCAACACTGTGACATAAACTAATTCCAAAAGTACAGATATTTTTATAATTTTGAATGAAAAGATCATTTTTTAAATTTGAAAAATGCATATTAAAAAATTAAACTGACCTCTAGACAATGGTAAGAAGATATCAAGAGTATTTGCATTTCATTTTATTTATTGTGGTGCTGGGGAGTGAAGCCAGGGGCATTCTACCTCCAAGCTACGCCCCCCAGTCCTATTTTATTTTTAATTTAGAAACAGGGTCTCACAAAGTTGCTGAGAGCCTCACTAAGTTGCTGAAGCTGAATTTGAACCTGCAATACTCCTGTCTCAGCCTCCCAAGTACTGGGACTACAGGAGTGCACCACTGCACCCAGAGAGTATTTGCATTTTAAAACTCATTTTGGGGAGATTAAAAAGGCTTTCAGATGTGTGAGGAAATTAAAACTTGAGATAGTATTTCATGTACTATAAAATGAAATACCCAGGGTAGGAGACAGAACTAGCTAATAATCAGATTAATTCATATCTCTGTCTGCTTCCTTGTAAAGCCGACCCTGATGCCAGAGGTGCATTTATTGAGCACTTGCTGCATGTGAGGCCATGCTAATCACCTTGCATTATTCACAACAGTCCTCCAAGGTAGAGCCTATTACCATTCAAACCCAAGGTGGTCTAGTTTCAAGGCCCATACTGTACACCTTAGTACAATACACCTTTCCCAACCTACCCCAGTTATCAATTCCCAATAATTCAAACATAAACTTCACTCTGTCCTTCATACTACAACTCCAGAAAGTGCCAGGGTCTAAGCCAGAATTCTGCCCTGACTCAGAACCATTTTCTTCTCCTTGCTTGAAGGAGAGGGAACAGCTGCTGCTTGCCTGACATTTTGCTTACGATTCATGATTTCCTATTGGGACGGCACTTCCAATATATTTCCCAGAGTTCATGAGCATCACGCCTCACAGCTGTGCGCTGTGGCGGAACACAACCACCAGGACGAGGTGCTCCGGCTGAGATGGAAAGTGCAGCCTGAATAAGAATGAAGGAGAAAGTCAAATAGAGAATACCGATGTTGATCACATAGCTCCATGAATGTCTACCACTTAAAGGTTTTAAAATCACCATGTAATTCTAAACCTAGCTACTCAACGGAGTGAGGATAAATACAAATGAGCGGCCCCTTCTCAAGGTGCTTACCATTTCTACACCACTCCTACCAAACATGTCTCTTGAAATACTTCCTTCATAGCCGGGCGTGGTGGCGCACGCTTGGAATCTCAGTACTTGGGAGGCTGAGACTCGAGGATCCGGGTTCGTGGCCAGCCTCAGCTACTTAGTGAGGCCCTCCACAACTTAGTGAGACCCTGTTTCAAAATAAAGAATTTAAAAAAATAGGGCTGAGGGTGTAGGTTGGAGGTAGAATGCCCCTGGGTTCAATCCCCAGTACCGCCAAAAATAAAAAGAAAGAAATACTTCCTTCATCAGTAGAGATGCAATGCCAGGAATTCAGTTACTTTAGAAATACTTTCTTCATCAGTAGAGAGGAGATGCCACGAATTCAGTTGCTTAACATCCCGTACAGCTTGAGTTCACTGTCCTAACCCATTCATTTCACTCACTAAAAGACAGACAAAAACAAAAACAAAAAAACTTCATTCATGTACTATTTATTCCTTTGACTTTCTCTATGAGGATTTTTTTTTTTTTTGTACTGGCGATTGAACCCAGGGGCATTCTACCTCCGAGCTACATCCCCAGCCCGATTTTTTATTTATTTATTTATTTATTTATTTATTTATTTTATTCTTTTACTTTGAAACAGGGTCTCACTAAGTTGCGGAGGGCCTCACTAAGTAGCTGAGGCTGGCCGTGAACCTGAGATCCTCCAGTCTCAGCCTCCCAAGTACTGGGATTACAAGCATGTGCCACCACAGTGTCTCACTAAGTTGCAGAGGGCCTCGCTAAGTAGCTGAGGCTGGCCGCGAAAACTGTGATCCTCCTGTCTCAGCCTCCCAAGTACCATGCCAGGGCTTAAAAGGATTTTTTGTTGTTGTTTTTTGTTTGTTTGTTTGATACTGAGGATTGAACCCAGGGGCATTCTACAGAACTCTGAGCTACACAACCAGTCCTTTTTTTTTTTTTTTTCGGTACTGGGGATTGAACCCAGGGGCATTCTACCTCCAAGCTACACTCCCAGCCCTATTTTTAATTCTTTATGTTGAACAGGGCCTAAGTTGTGGAGGGCCTCACTAAGTAGCGGAGGCCGGCCACAAACCTACAATTCTCCTGTCTCAGCCTCCCAAGTACTGGGATTGCAATCAGTCACCACCACTCCCAGCACCACCAGCCCTTTTTAAAATTTTTTTATTTTGAAACAGGGTCTTGCTAAGTTGCTGAGGCTGCCCTCAAACTGATGATCCTCCTGTCTCTGCCTCCCAAGTGCTGGGATTGCAGTGTGCACTGCCACACCCAGCTCTCTACAAGGATTTAAAACTCCCCACCTGTCCACATATGCTTGAAAGACAATAGAGAACAGAGAAGTCACCCAGCTTCACCAGATCTTACTGATCTTTGCCTCAATTCTCCAAAACTTTTGAGTAAAACAGTATCAGCTCTGAGTTACCTACTTAGTTGTCTCAATTTCTCCTGTTAACCTTGTAGTGGTCTCTCTCTATAGTTCCATAATCTTTAAGATGAGATCCCTTGAGGTTGCATTTTTAAGATAATGTTGGGGAGCCGAACATGGTGGTGCATGCTTGTAATCCCAGTACTTGGGAGGCTGAGACAGGAGGATCACAGGTTCGTGGCCAGCCTCAGCTACTTAGTGAGGCCCTCCACAACTTAGCGAGACCCTGTTCAAAATAAAGAATAAAAAATCAGGCTGGGGGTGTAGCTCAGAGGTAAAATGCCCCTGGGTTCCATCCCCAGTACCACAAAAAAAGAAAGATAATGTTGAGGAAGACTTCCTGAAGGCTTCTCTCCTGACTCCCGTGAAAGGGGACAGTGACCCTCACCTTGCCCTTGAAGAGGTGTGACGAGGGAAACTTGAAGCCTTTATCTGGCATTTGCTCCCACAGAGGAGCACATACAGAAGTCAGACAGAAAGTGACAAATCACAACCATGAGCAGAACAATAGAAACGTGAGGGAAAACTTGTCACAATGTCACAAGCTTACGGCCTTGTTTTCACAGGGGTGCGCACAGAGAGGATGTGCTGCTCTTCGTTTATCTTGATCAAATGTCTGCTTTGGTCTATTTCTGCTTCCTCTCCCGCTTCCGACTAAACATGTCACACTCGAGTCAGTGATGTCAATATTTAAGGGACTCATTTAGCAACTACATTGTGTGTGCTTCCTGCAATCCCTGCCAGAAACCAATGCAGAAGCTATTTTCCACGTTCAAAATAAGCATCCGTGAAACATAGGTACTGAGCTAGGTTCTTCCCACAGTTACTCCCATCCTTATCTCCTCCTCCCACAATCAGCCTCCACATTCTCAAGTCAAACCGCTTCTAATGTTAGTTCATCCGTCCTAGAATTCTCCCATAGCTGTGTTTCATATTCAGTGTTTCAGAGAACCTAGAGGAAAGATAGATGTTAATGCATTCATTCAAAGTTCTAACCTTCTGAATAAAGTCTCTCCAGTGGTAAACTCTGGGCTTCTGCACTGTCTTATATTTTTGACAATTGACAATTTCCTTCAATTATTTGGAATCCTTGATCAGATATTGGATATTCTGGATTGACTGCAATTCTTTTTTTGTTTATTTGTCCTTTTGTTCAACTTTCCAGAAAATGCCTTAATTTTATCTTCCAAACTTTCCACTAAATTTTCTCATTTTGCCGTCATATTTTTAATTTTCAATATCATTTCTCCTGTTTTGTTTTCTTTTTTCATATTTTCCTGTTCTTTTTTCATGGGTGCAGCATTCTTTCCTCTCCAAAGATGCTGAAATTATAGTTCCTTGGAAGTTTTCTCCTTCTCCTTGCATTATCTCTAATGAGCCCATGGAGATTTCCATGGAGAGTTTTTTAATTCTTCATTTGCCCCAAGGTTTCTCTTAAATAGAAGATGCTTTCTTCAAATATATGATGGAGACTTCAATGAAGGCTCCAGTTCTTCCCACTGCCTATATTCACCCCCTTGGCCACATGACTATGCAGTTCCCTTCACTAAAGAGGCTGAATCTGTTTCCTGAACTCTTGTACCTGGACCAGTCTTATAACTTACTTTGGTCAATACAATTCAACAGACATAGAGTGTGCCAATTCTAAGTTTGCGCCTCAAGAAATCTTATGTTTCTGCTTGTGCTCTCTCTTGTACCTCTGTTATCGCCAGAAACCGTGCCCAGGTTAGACTGATGGAAGACAAGAAACACATGGAGCATAACCAAGTTGCCCCATTATTCTAGCTAATCCTTCCTAGAACCGTGAGGGCCAGAAAACCCCCCATACATAAGAGCAACTCCTTGATGATCAAGCACAGCCAGCCAGCAAACCACCCTAAGCGTGTTCCTTAAGTATGTCCCTGAGATTTTATAGTTGTTTGTTACACAGCATTATTGGGGCAACAGACAACTGATACAGAGAGGCAGTTAGTAGCCCAATGTGGAGATTCTTATGAGGCACCAGAGAATTTAAATTTATGAGTATGAAATGGACCCCCCGAAGGAACATGATTTGATTTGCATTTTGGAAAAGTAACTCTGGCTACAAATGTGTAGGTTGAATTCAAAGTGGAATCTCTTATAATAGTCTAGGTAAGAGATGATGAAGCTGGGGGTAGTGACACATGCCGGTAATTCTGCAATCCTAGTACTTAGGATGCCAAGACAGGAGGATCACAGGTTCATGGCCAACCTCAGCAACTTAGTGAGGCCCTCTGCAATGTTGTGAGACCCTGTTTCCAAATAAAAAATAAAATAGGGCCAGGGGTATAGCTCAGAGGTAGAATGACCCTGGGTTTAATCCCTAGTACCACACACACACACAAAAGGAGATGATGAATGCCTGAATGAAGGCAATATCAGCGTGAATGGTAAGAAGACAAATACTAGAAATGCCAAAGAGATAGGTATTGTCGCAGATGGTAACTAGTGAGGAAGAGGAAAGATTCTGATATATTTCCTAGGTATGGGGTTTTGATGCCATGGATTGAACTGGAACTGGAATCAGGAAGGAAATATAATAAGTTTAGTTTTGCGGTATTAAATTTGAACACTATTGGGATATTAAGTTAGATGCTGGGCAGTCAGTTTTATGTATGGGTCTAGAGGTTAGAGCACAGCTCAATCCCCCCCTTCCCCCATACCAATACTAATGTAGAAAACCACAGTATGTAGATGATAAATAGAGCCAGGAATTTGGATGGGATCAGCTAGTGGGACGGTGTATATTGAGAGGAGAGTCAGAGAACACTGGAGGTAAACAATGTCTGAGAGGTGCTTGCTGAGGTTGAAGAGCCAACCAAGCAAGGGGAGGGAGGAGCGAGATGGCAGAATCTGAGGAGAACCAGGAATCTCAGAGCCAGAGGAACATTTCAAGAAGAGAAGGACCAATGATGTCTATTTGGTGTGAGATGAATCTCTCTCATTAACAATGCATGCCTCTCAGAATTTTAGAGCCTGAAAGGGATTTGAAGATCAAGAACTCAACATTGCAGTGACATCTACAAAGTTATTTTTTGAGCTAAATAAATAATTTTCCATCAGGTCGCCCCTGTGAATCTGACAGTAGTGTGCTGAAAAGTTAAAATATTTCTGAACAGACTTAAAAGGACTCATTTCAAAAAGTGGGGAATCACTTTGAAGTCCCACAAAACTTAAGAGAAAAGCAGGAGGATTCTTCTTAGCATCCATGACACGCTCTTTTCTTTCTAATTTCAGGTGGCTTTCCCGAGAGACCACTTGAACAGATGTTCAGTGAACGTAAAGGTCATCTCTCTGTAGCGCAGGGCACTGTGGCTGTCTGATTATTTATTACTTGTCGTTCTCATCACTTGATTTAAAAACAAGCTAGGAAGCTTTAGGCCAAATGTTCAGGAACTTCAAGGAATCTGCAATTTATGATCCTCTGAGATGGTACTCTATTTTAATCTTACCCTTCTTCGGGACAGAAATTAAACATAGTTAAATTAATCTGTTGTATGAAGGCTGTCTTGTCCTATTTAATGAACACTCCTGAGAAACTTCTATTTCCTGAGCTCCCCCATATAAAGGGGGAAATGTAATCAACATTTTCAGAATATAAGGGAATCCATCCTACTATTGAGAAGTGATTCAAATTGGGGATTTCTTGAATAATGCCATGCCTGAGTTCTACAGCATTTACCCACACAGTAAATGTCAGGGAACAGCAGACCCTACAAGTCATCGAATAAGATTCATTTTAGGTTGCTCTACCTTAAAGAGACCTCTTGAAGAAGGGGGGAAAGAGCTGCTTGGCTAACAGAGAAAAGGTCATTTTATCAATTTCGAGACCAACTCTAAGCAAAAACAGGTTTTGTGTGTCCGCAGGCTTGCCACCCAGTGGTGAGAACTGGCTTACTAGTTTCAAAGGAGAAGAACTGAGGCCCTTCCTTGGTTGGGGTGGAAAGAGTAACCCCGGGAGGACTGGAAGAATTCTGGCAGAAGTGCAGGACCTAAGAACAGCCCGTCAACACCCCGGCAGCTGTTCATACCCTATAATGGGCCTCATCCACAAGGAAATAAGCAATGCTCAGTCTCCCATGGACAAACTAACATATTACTAAGCTGCAACTCTAAACACATTTTCTATATAAAATGTTTCTAACTGGGGGGGCAGGTGGAAAGGGATTCTCTTTTAAATTTACTCACATCATTTCACCAGTACACATCCTTGAAGATGCTGATAGTTGAGAACAGGAATTATTTAATAATAGTCTGTGTGTCCCCCATTTCAGTAGCCAAGAGCAAAAGCGCCCCTCAAACTAGCTTAGCAAGGATCACCAGAAATCTCTTGGGTCGCATAACTGAAAGGCCCCACAGTGTGCTCCCTCAGGAATAGCTGGCTCCAGGATTGAAGATCTCAAGTATGTTAGTCAGCTTTCTGTTACCGTAACGAACACTTAAGATAAATCGACTTAATAAAAGGAAAGGTTTATTTTGGCTCAATGTTCAGTCCAGGGTTACTTGGCCATGTTGCTTTGGGCCTGTGGCAAGACAGTAATCATAGTGGAGGAAGCCACTTGCCAACTGTTGGCCAGGAAGAAGACAGAAAGAGAAGGAGTGGGGTTCCAATCACCCCTCCAAAGGCACCCCGGCCTTACCTCTTTTTTGTTTTTAGCATTTATTTCTCCCACCCCATATTCTTGGAACTATCTTCATTTAAGCTTAACAGGAAATGGCAATGGTGGAGAAGGTGCTGGCTCTACCTTCCAGAGGCAGCTTTGGAGCTAGCTGGGGCAAGTATGTGCCTCGGGGAATTGCTGCCCAAATCCTTCACAGGGCTGGTGGCAGGGCTGCGGCTCCTCCAGGCACTCGTCACAGCCCTCCTGGTGTTCTTTGGGGGGCCTGACCATGATCATCCAGGTGGGGTTCTCAGAGCCTGCAGCAGCACCCAGGTCCATCTTATAGGGGATATAGATATAGGGCAAATTTCAGTCCTCGCACATAACTGGGAGGTGACAGCACACCTCAAACAATAATGTGTCTCCTGCCAAAAACATGATCCCTTTTTCTCCTCTGTTGACAAATGTCTGACCCTCCTTCACCTCGCACCAAATCTGCTCCGCTTCCTGGCTTTCTTGATGCATTTGTAGAGCTTCCGCAAGAGGCAGCAAGAAGCCAGGGACTGTGAAATTACCAGAAGCCAGAGGCTGCAAGATAGGATTCAGACTGACTAGCAGCTCCTGGTGCATGTGCTCCCCACAGCACACCTCTGCTGGAGCCTCGGGTCCACCTGGGTCAGCCTTTATTTTAGTCATTGCTGTGGCTGCAGCAACCAAGTCCCTGGGAGATGAATCCACATGGCCCACTGCCTCTCTGAGGTCCTGCCTATTAAAGGTTCCATCACCTCCCAGCTGCACCATGGACGTAGGACCAGGCCTCTAACACAGGGCTTTGGAGAACATTCCATGTCCAAACTAAAGCATGGCTCTACTTCCCTGTGTGCTGACTTTGAGCCAGTTCTGTCCTCTTCTCATGGTAACAGGTTGGCCCGGCCAACCCCAGGTTTAAATGTCTGTTGGACTCAGGAAAGGACCACCTCGTTCCTAATAGCTCCAGCAAAATGTAGGCCCCGATGCAGCTCAGCCCATCTTGGGGTGTGTGTCATCAGCCTGAGTCCTGTGCCCTCCCATGACTACAACCACCCAAAGCCTGCTGAGAGAGAGGGGGCAGGGGTGTGTGCATGGAGTGGGCTGCATAAGGTTAGAATGAGGAATGCCTAGTCTCCAAAAAGAAGAAAAAACAAAAGACTACTTCTAGAGGAAGAAGACAGGGATGCTAGACATACAGGAAAGCTTTATGCTTCTTAGAGTTTATAAAACACCTATCCCAGCTCTTGGAACATAAAGAGGACTTTTAAAATAGTAGCTAAGAGAATCGATGAGTAGTGAAGATGATCAGAGGCTGTAGTTCTCAGACCCAAATAGATGATGTGCGGTGAAGACAAGATATCACTGGCTAAAACTTTTTTTTGGTGTGTGCGGTACTGGGGATTGGACCCAGGGGCACTCTACCTCTGAGCTACACGCCCAACCTTATTTTATTTATTTTGAAACAGGATCTCACTAAGTGTCAGAGGATCTTGCTAAGTTGCTAAGGCTGGCCTTGAACCTATGATCCTCCTGCCTCAGCCTCCCAAATACTGGGATTACAGGCATACACCACCATGCCCGTCTTCTGTACAACTTCTTTGGTCTGTTTAACTGTAAACTTTCAGTTCAATAGTATGAGTGTTATATGATTATTCGTGAAAAAATTACAAAAAGAGAAAATGCATTTGGTGACTCAAAGAAACTGACATTTGAGCACAATAAATAATTTTGCGATCTGACACATGGTCAGCAGAATTGGCATCCAAGTAACCTAGTGTGTGTTCCTGCTTCCGCCATTGCCACGGGTCAATGGGTGAATCTGTATGTCATTCGCCTTTGAATGAGATCCCTGGTCCAGGCAGGCCCACTGTGCACGGGACATTTGTTCAGCGGTCTCCCCAGCCTGTCCTGCACTGCCCCTCCCCTCCAGCAATCTATATCAGCCCACAGTTTAAAGCACCTCCATGAATACTGCTCCAGCCCTCAGTGACCAACTCTATCTCATAGCACTGTCAACCATATAAAGTTGCCAGCAAAACTAGAAAACTATACAGTACTGCGTGTCTATAGCACAACTTTGACACTAGTCCATAGTCTCTTGTGTATTTTTTTGTTATACCTTATTTTACCCCTTTTGAAGCTTATGCTTGGTGATTCTGAAACACTTATGCAGACCTTGGGAAATGTATCACTTTATCTTCTCTGCAGATACTCCTTGGTTTGGTAGGTTGGTGGTTGATACTGAGTTATACTCCCAGCCCTATTTTATTTTTTTATTTGGAAGTAGGGTGTCACTAAGTGTATGAGGGCCTCACTAAGTTGTTGAGGCTGGCTTCGAACCTGTGACCCTCTGTCTCCAGATACTCCTTCTTAAGTATGGAAACAGGCCTCACTTTTGGCCAACCCTCTCCCCATGTCCGTTCTTCACCTGGCTACCTCCTGTTCATCCTACTTGGGTGAAATGTCCTGCCCGCTGATAAGCCTTCCACGACCTTAAAAGTTAGGACACAGTCCCCACTTTTCCAAAGCCTCTGTGGCAGGCCAGGTATGTGCTATCTTTGTAAATATTATTAATGTGAAATCTTCAACAAGCCTTTGATCTACTTAGCAAGCTAAAAATAGTTCATAGGGAAAAAAATTCAAGAGCAATTT
This sequence comes from Glis glis, assembly GCA_004027185.1. Lineage (NCBI taxonomy): Eukaryota > Metazoa > Chordata > Mammalia > Rodentia > Gliridae > Glis > Glis glis. The sequence continues at coordinate 11,742 of PVJS01024751.1, forward strand.
CATCCTAAATGGCATTGTACTCGCTAAAAGTACATGGGAATTTCTGCAGAAAGGAAGATTAAGAAATAGTTCAGGGACTTGTGTGTTTTATTCATCACAGTGTTCTTAGCTTGATATTCAGTACCAAATGTCAGCATCTAGACAAACAGAGTAATTTGGACTTGGACAAGTGCCTGCGAGACAGAGAGAGGAATGGAGGGAGGGAGGACCTAATGTACGTGTGAACTGGATTTGAACACGTGGGGCAGAGTAGACTGTTACTGTGTCTGGTTTGAATCTCTTATAAAATTAGGTGAATTATGCAATCCTTGCTTTAAGGCAGAGGTTTTTAGAAGCACTTTTTAAAAGTTGATTAAAAAAACATGAAGAGAAGTAAAGGTTTGGAGCAGCAAGGTTGGGGGAAGTGAGAGCAAAGTATATACAGCATAGCATGCTTTATATTTTTATAGCCATCTTCCTAGAATGGCTAAGAACAAACACATCACACAGAAGTCTGAAATTGTCTGCGATGGGTTTTGTTTTAAAGGAGTATTGTTTTTAATTAAGTCCAACTCAGATCAGGGACTGAGAAATCATATAGCTCTTGCCCTGATAACATCTCTCAAGCAAATCTGGGATGTATTTCCTATGAAACAGAAAACAATGCATTAGTGGCCGGAGCATGAATAAAGAGCATTGGGGGATCTTATGTTTATCAAGTCTTTGGTCTGTGTACTTCAGTCTTAATGAAATAATCACTTTGCAGGAACTTAATACACTCTGGGAACCATTCTTGAATGTTGTACCCAGGGAACCTAATAATTTGAAGCAACTATGTAAAAGGAACAGGAAAACAACCCAAGCTGTTATCTCTTTTTGAGTCTAATTTCTCAGCAGAGAATCCTGAGAAAAACAAAAGACAATTTGTTTGAAGTGTTTTGGCCTTCTTCAAGTCTGAGGAAAAAAAATTCCCTTTGAAGTAGTTACAAATTAAACATTGCTGAAGAATATTTCTTCCTTTATATACAAAGTATCTAGTAAGCCTGTAATTGGACAAATTTGGCTTTCAAAAAATAATATTTAATTAGCATCTACTTGTGCCTGGAGGAAGACAGGATGGAGGATATAAAGGAAATCAAATCGCATCCACATCACCTGGGAACTGGTTAGAAATGCAGGTTCTCTGGCTTCACCCCAGACCAAATGAGTCACAATCTGCATTTTAGGGAAAGCCCAGGGGATTGTAAGTGCTTTGAAGTTTGAGAAGCAATGTTATAGCTACACATCAGAATCACTTGGGCCTTGCTTTGTTTTTAATGCTGTTGCCAAGATTCTAGTCCCCAAAAGTGTTATTTAATTTGCATGGGGTGTATCTGGGCATCGGGACTTTTTCAAAGATCCCCAGATGATTCTAATGTGCACCAGTTTAGGGACCTTGGTTGTAAAGTCAGCAAGACTACCCAATCATTTTGATCCTTATTGCACTCTAGGATTTTACTAAAATTCTGAGTATTTAGTCTGGCATAGATCCTGAGAATTTGCAACTGGTTCCCAGGTGATCTTAATATGATTTTTATTTCTGCAACTTCTTGCTTCAGGCACAAGTAGATGCTAACTAAATAAGTTTCCAAGAGCCCACTTATTTTTTTTTTCTAGGATAATTACATTTTATGTCTACTTTTCACATTCTATTTATTTATTTATTTATTTAATGACAGCACAAACTCAAACCTATAAAGATTTATAAGAAGAAAAAGTAGCCGGGCATGGTGGTGCATGCCTATAATCCCAGTACTTGGGAGGCTGAGACAGGAGGATCGCAGGTTGGAGGCCAGCTTCAGCAACTTAGCAAGGCCCTCAGCAACTTAGTGAGACTCTGTTTCCAAATAAACACATAAAATAGGTCTGGCAGTGTAGCTTGGAGGTAGAACACCTTTGGGTTCAATCTCCAGTCCCCCCCCCAAAAAAAAATTAATGTTGACTGAAATGTTAGCAGGCTGTTGTGGGTTGAATTGTGTCCCTGCACTGAATTCCAGGCCCTGGAACCTCTGAATGTGATTTTATTTGGAAATAGAAGTAATTAGCTAACATGAGGTCACACAGGAGTGGGGTACGCCTCTAATACAACAGGACTGATCTTATAGGAAGAGAAGACACACACAGAGGGCCATGCGACGACGGAGGCAGAGTTTGGAAAGAAGCACCTTGTAAACCAAGGAACGTTGAGGGGTGCTGGCACCCCCAGAGGTAGGCAGAGGCAGGGAACGACTTTCCCCTGGATCTTTCTTCCAGAGGAAGCATGACTCCAGTGACACCTTGATTTAAAACCTCTAACCTCCAGAACTACGAGAGGATAAATTTCTGTTGTTTACAGCTATCTAGTTTAAGGTAATTGGTTATAGCAGCCCTGGGAAACAAATACCCAACCCACCTCTGTGAAACATATTAGGTAGGCCAAGGTTTTTATTGTTTTGGTTTGGTTTTTTGGGGTGTGTGTGTGTGTGTTTACATCTAGAACATGAAGGTCACTGCCTATTTATAAAAACCAAATTGAAGCCAAGCGCAGTGGTATACACCTATAACCCCAGTACTTGGGAGGCTGAGACAGGACGATCTCATATTCGAGGCCAGCCTTAGCAACTTAGTAAGACCCTGTTCCAAATATATATATAGGACTGGGGTATATCTCAGAGGTAGAATGCCCCTGGGTTCAATCCCTAGTACCAAAAAAAAAAAAGATAAAAAGCGAAATCGACCTGCCACTGCTACCTTAAATTTGGCTTAGCATTTACTATTACATTACAGCAAGAAAGGAATTATAAAGTAAAAGAAGAATCAAGGGAATGGAAAGAGTTCCCCTGAAATTAAAAAAAAAAAATGAAGAAAAGGAGGGGATGCAAAACCCAAGGAAGTTAAAGAGAATATAGATACTTACAGAGTGTATTGTGAATAATCTTAAATTAGAGGGAAAGCACAGACGTTCTCAGAAATGAAGTTGTACCTTAATAGAAATACATTGTTCTGTGATCATCCTGGTCTAGAGTTAAATCCCAGTGACACAGTGTGTGAGTTTAGAGAAGACATACAATGTTCATGAATCTGTAAAATGGAAACACTAATGATAATACTTGCCTGTCAGAAACCTTCAGTAAATGTTGTTATTATTAGAAAAAAGAAGGGATTTAAGCACAGAGCATAAATTACTTTAAGAAACTCCTCTCTAGCCTCCTTTGATTCATGATGAAAACTAATACATCTGTCAGTTCAGCTAAATGTCACCTTGAACCCAACCAGGGAGAGAAGATACAAAATTGGTTAAATAAAAACTGTGGTGGCAACAGGAACAAATGCCGCACAGGAGAGGGACCCTAGAGCTACCAGCCAAGACTAGACCCACAAAGCTCAGGACACGGGACCCTCTAGATGCTCAGTATATTTTTTGTTGAACTACCATAAAACTATGAATCAGATCTTAATACTCTCTGGCAAACTGCAAGGCAAGAAATGTGATATAGTAGACATTTAGCAATCATTTTGGTTTCCAATCATTTAAATCTCCATCATATGTTTAAAGAAACTCCTTCTCTATAAAGCCAGATACTCAATTCCTGCACCCTTGTAAGCTAGCCTCCCAATCAGCAACCTTTCAAATTGGGACATCATGACACTGACAAGCGGAGACCTTGGGGTATCTATCCTGTTGGTGACAGGGGTGGCCTTTGCTGAAACATCCCTTTCCCCAGGAGAGAAGTGACATCATGTACCCCAGAGTCCAGAGGAGAGCTATAGTAAGCACAGCAGCCTCACAGGACTGGCTGTGCAATACAGTGCTGCCTGCTGCCCCGAGGCTCTGCTTCCTGTCCCCCATCCTGGTTCTCTAGTCTTCCTGGAGATGGTGTGAGTGCCTCAGGGTCTTTTGGGAAAATTCGTTTCTATCTAAATTACCCCGAGTTCATTCCTGTACCCATAACTAAGAATCCTTCTGAGTCCCACTGTGCCTCACCACCATTGTGCAACCCTGGGAAGTTGCAGGTTCGATATGGTCCATCCCAAAAAGAAGCGAGGCATTGAGGGAGGTGAGACATGCCTTTATTCCAGCTGTGGTGGGCTTAACCTATCACTCAGTGGTGGCCGGCTGGCTAAGTAACGGCGAGAGCTCTGCAAGAGACTTCCACATAGGACTTCCATGCAGCACACGGTCCCTCTCCAAATTATATACCAAAGCAGAATAAAGATGGTAGCGTGCTAGGGCACAGGGTTAACAAAGTTGGCAATGTGCAGAGTGGACAAAAGTGGCAGCTAGCCGGGGCAATATGGTGTCTTCGACATGCTTAGTTATTTTTCGTGTGACAGTGGCTTTTATCAGAAGAAGGTAAGGAAGCCTAACACGACGTTCTGTCTCTACAACCACTGGTCAGTAGAATGACAGGCTCACCTAAACACTATGAGAATTATCTTCTTATAAACAGGACCATTTTTTACTAAGTCTAAACTCCTAACCATCTCTAAAATTCTTTGATTCCATTATGACCATGTCAGTCAGGGTTGTAAATACTATATTAACTCAATATCTGTGCTACTCGTTCATTCCTCTACAAATGTGTCTGTGTGCCTTCCTGATCAGATGCCGCGATGTTGATCACACCGCAGTGTCTTCAAAGGACTTTGGTCAGTAGAGAAGTTCTGGACTTTGGGCGATATAACTTATGTTAGGGCCACACTGGAAACTATAAAAGCTCCATGGACCATGGACCATCGGCTGAATGTTACTGGGCAGAGGAAGAAAAGATGTTCTGTGGACCTGATTTTAAGCACGATCTGTGGCACTATGCGGTAAAGTACTCCCTGGGGACCTCAGTATCATAGTGTGTTCAGTCATTTTTCATGACTGTCACACAAATGCAAAGAAGTCATTCTCCTCCAAGAAAGAAAGGCGCTGGCAACTCGGTCACAGCGATCCAAGGGTGTTGTTCTAAAAGTAGTTATAGAAAAGGCAAGTGCTTAGAAAGCCAAGCTGCACAGGGCAGGTTACCTGCCACGAAGCCGGCTGGTTTGCCCTGCTTCCCCGTCTCTATGCTAACAAAGGGTGCGCGTACTTTGGCACCTATTGGAAAAAGGTACTAATTTTCCTTTCACTTGCTCAGCAGCTATCTCACCCAGATGAGATTTCGGTAGGAGACTAGCATGAAATGCTTGCCTTTCTTCTGCTTTTACGATCAAGAAGGCATCTGGCGGATCTGGCGAGAGCAGCTCCTTTGCAGTGTGACTCTCAGGACGTTTGAGGGGTTATTAAGAGGGCCCGGCTCTTCTCCAAGTTTCACAGGAAAGAAATGATATTCTGGGATCCGGAAATTAAAGAAGCTCCAAGAAGACAGCACCCACACATTCTAAACACCTAATCTCCCCAACTTTTTTGTGTATAGGGAAGAATATGATCCGTTTTAAAAATGTAATCTTTTTTTTAATTTTGCTCTACAAAAAAAATGGCTACGAGAAATGATGTGAAATATAAAATGTTGGTCTATTAAGATTCTCATCCCCAGATCCTAGAAAATGACAAAACAGTCAGACCTGTGATAGTCAGTGACCAATCCACGGTTATGGAGTACTTCCAGGCCCATTTGATTTCAACATGTCCTTGTTCTTTTTTTTGTTTGTTTTTTTTTTTTGGTACTGGGAATTGAACCCCCAAACTACACTCCCAGCCCTTTAAAAAGAAATTTTTTTTGAAACAGGGTCTCACTAGGTTGCTGAGAGTCTCACTAAATTGTTGGCTTCAAACCTGCAATCCTCCTGTCTCAGCTTCCCAATTACTGGGATTCCAGGCATGCACCACCACACCCAGCTAACAAGTCCTTGTTCTTGCAGCCATGCCTACATTAGTCTGTAGCTGTGGCTAGTCTATTTTTTATTTTGAAACATGGTCTTGCTAAGTTGCTGAGACTGGCCTCAAACCTATGATCTTCCTGCCTCAGCCTCTCAAGTGCTGGAATTACAGGTGTGCACGACCACACCTGGATGGGCTCTATTTATTAGAAGCAATGCACTAGGTCCAACCAACCCACATGGGGAGGGATTATTCCAGGCTGTGAATACCAGGAGGCCATCAGTGGGGACTCTCCTAGAGGCTGCCTACCACAACCTTGTACAGAGAAAGAAGAGACCCAGATGAACGAATTAATGCTGAGGCTGAGCTGTTGAGGCTATGTCTGTCTGATCAGAACCCGCATTCTTCTTATTAGCTTATGGTGTTCAGCAAATGGTTGTTGTGGAGGACAAGTTAACACCGCAAACTGGTGCCATAAAATAAAGCTGAGGCACTGAGTGCAGCCTGTGGGAGACCTTGAAAACAGAAGACACAGCTAAGCAGGGCCTGCAGCACTCCGACCCACTGGGCTGCGAGTTCAGCAAGAGTGTGTCATTTTAACCTTATCATTGTTGGAATAGAATTGTGGAGAAAACAGACATAATCGCTGCTTTCATGGAGCTGGCAGGACATGAAAAACAATCAGATTTAATTACATTTATGAGGGGTACTGGGGACTGAACCCAGGGACATTCTACCTCCGAGCTACACCTCCAGTCCTTTTTTTTTAGTTTTTATTTCAAAACAGGGTCTTGCTAGGTTGCTGAGGGTCTCCCTGAATTGCTGAGGCTGGCCTCAAACCTGCAATCCTTCTTTCTCAGCCTCTAACATACTGGGATTACAGGCATGCCCCCACTATGCCTGGCTAATTACAATTATAAGTAGCTCAAGGAAAAGAACAGGGTGTAATTAGAAAAGGACAGGAAAGACTCAGAGTGAATCAGAGGATTTAAAGAAAGCCTCTACGAGAAGTGCTGTTTAAAGTAAAGGATGTCCGTGAGTTAGCCAGACGTCTGGGGGAAGAAGAGCAGCGGGGAGGGGATTTGAGTAGAGAAAACAACATAGCGGAGTCTTCAAGGCAGGAGCCAGCTGGGCATGTTTGAGGGTAGAGGCTCATGGGTGAGAACATGATTGACAAGAGGATGGTGCGGGCTGGGCTGGGGACAGGCCAGGTCACACTCACCACTGAGCTTGTTAGGAAGCAAGTTCCTTTTTTTTTTTTTGTGGTACTAGGGATGGAACCCAGGGGCATTCTACCTCGGAGCTACACCCTCGGCCCTATTTTTTAATTCTTTATTTTGAAACAGGGTCTCACTAAGTTGCAGACAGCCTCACTAAGTAGCTAAGGCTGGCTGCGAACCTGCGATCCTGTCTCAGCCTCCCAAGAACTGGGATTACAGGCATTCGCCACCACGCTCAGCAAGATACGGTTTTTAAAGTTGTGATCCCAGACACTTTCTTCCTATAGAATCAGAAAGATGTGATACCTTTCCTTCCCCCATATAAATGGTTCTAGTTAATACTCTTAAAAAAAAGTTAACAAGAGAAAAGCAACATAAACTTCTTTAATCAAAGTTTTATGTGACAAGGGTGCTTTCAGAAATGAAGATCCAACCCAGAAAAAAGAAAACTTGTTCATTTTTATGCTTAGATTCAACGAAAAAATGGGCAGCCACATGGACGTGTGATTGGACAAAAGGGTATGACGTAATGTATTAGACTAAGGAGGAAACTCAGCGAGGTCTGTCTGGATTCTTCTTGGCCTCTCTGCACAGTATTCTTTCCTCCCAGGTGTAGGGCAGGACTCCTTCCAGAATGAGGGTTCTATGATCCACTATCAGAAAGTAGATCAGAGAATCTCTATGGCCAGTTCTCACACAGAGAGGCAGGAGAAAGAGTTACATGTTTAAGCTTTATGGATAGCTTTGAGAAAACAGGGTTCTAGTTTCTATGACTTGCCTTGGGGAAGAGGAATTCCGGTGTGTGTGACTGGCTTCAGGGAGAACGAGGGACAAGACACTGGAGGGCAGGAGACGTCAGAGGAGCCTGGGCCTCCTGCTTCCTCTGAGGCTCTGATTTCCTTCTGTTCAAAGCCCCGGGCATGCCAATGCACCATACTTTGGGGTATTATTTTCTGAGCCTCAACATTTCTCAGAGCCTTTATCTTCTCCCCCTCCCTATTTTAGGAGGGAAAGAGAGGAGGAGGGGAGGAAGGAGGGCAGGGGAATAATTCAGTTATTAATATTAGATTTTACTGTATAAATTCTTGTAAGTAGGTCTTGATCAGTCTCAAAACTTCTGTGGTTTTTTAGCTACCTCCACTTGACCCCTGTACTTTCTTTTTTCCCTTCAAATACCTTTCCCACATGGGGGTTTTCCACACAATGTTTCACCAGGCAGATAAATTGCAAAGATCACATTTGCTACTGGTATGAAGAAATACAGTGTACATAGTAAGTAAATGAATGAACTATTTTAGTTTTATTCAGGGTCGAGCTTTTGGTAGCTTCTGCCCCAAGCCAGTTTAAGGATCTTCTCTTAGCTCTACTAATTGCTAATGTATTAAGAGTCTAGTTATATGTTCTCTCTAGAATGTAGACTGAATGTGAGGTGCAGGGACATCCCTTGTCACCTTAAGTCCCATGGGGATTTTCCCTTCAGCTGGGTCCTGTCTTTGGGGGATAACAACTTCCAGTAATTTTTCCTAAACCTCTCCAATGGAAGATTTTCTAAAATACATATTCTGTGCTTCCTAACCTTCACTAAGAGGGCTGAGTCAATTGGCATCTGGCTTTTTTTCCATAGCATTCTTGCCCTTGGGCAAAATATCTTACTTTCAGATGTCTACTTTCATAAACTTTCCATTTATTCTTCCTCGGTCAACTCCTATATTTTGTCCTGATGGCTTCTCCTTGGCTTCAAGTCATATGTCCCTTTAAAAACCAATGATCTTGCCGGGCGTGGTGGCGCATGCTTGTAATCCCAGTACTTGGGAGGCGGAGACCGGAGGATCTGGGTTCGCGGCCAGCCTCAGCTACTTAGTGAGGCCTCTGCAACTTCGTGAGAACCAGTTTCAAAATAAAATATAAAAAATAGGACCGGGGGTGTAGCTCGGAGGTAAAACGCCCCTGGGTTCAATCCCAGTACCGCAAAAATAAATAAATAAATAAATAAATAAATAAATAAATAAATAAATAAATAAAAATTAAAACAAAAAATAAAAACCAATGATCTCACAGAAAGTGAAGGGTTGTATTTTTTTTCTTATATATGGAAGCTAGGGAGTAATTGGGATAGAAGAAAGACTTCAGATAATGAAGGAAAAACTGCAGTGGAGTGATGGAGGGATCTAGGGGAGGTGGTGATGGAGGGAAGGGAGAATTAATGAAGGAAACACTTCCACTAATGTTATGTACATATGTGAAATTATCAATGCCGTCTCAATATCATGTACAGGGAAGGGGAGGGAGTGGGGGGAGCTCACCAAGTGCTGTGTGCACATATGTCCCTATCACTCTGAACTACATTATGATGTGAGACTATGATGCACTAACAAAAGTATATTAAAAATAAAACCAATGATCTTGAAAACCACATTTATATCAAAAGAGGCTCCTGCTTCCTTCCAGAAAGTACTATTATAGTTTAGGTCTCACATTCTGTAGAGGCAAGAATTTTTATTATAGTCTTAAAACCAGCAGAGTTGCCTGAGTAATTTGAAGTACATGAAGAAAATAGTCTAGTGTTGAGATTTTCAGATTTTTCAAAAATAGAATGGAGGAAGATAATAGAAGGTTTTAATGAAATTAGGGAGGAGAAAATGGACAAAAAAACTAAAAGGATAAAAACAAGGATGGTGTCCTTTTGAGCTTAGATAGTCTTGAAGAAAAGGTAGAAATGGACTAGAGTTACTATAAGCTTTTCTTTTTTAAAAAGCTTTATACAAGCTGGGCGTGGTGACGTACGCTTGTAATCCCAGTACTTGGGAGGCTGAGACCAGAGGATCCAGGTTCGCGGCCAGTCTTAGCTACTTAGTGAGGCCTTCTGCAACTTAATGAGACCCTGTTTCAAAATTAAGAATAAAAAATAGGGCCGGGGGTCTAGCTTGGAGGCAGAATGCCCCTGGGTTCTATCCCCAGTACCGCAAAAAAAAAAAAGCACATTATACAATACACAATGTACAAAATGCAAATGAAATTATCATTATTATTATTAGTAGTAGTAGTAGTAGTAGGAATTACACCCAGGGGCATTCTACCTCCAAGCTACACCGCCCAGCCCTTTAATTTTTAAAAAAAAATTTTTTTTGAAACAGGGTCTTGCTAAGTTGCTGAGGATCTTGCTAAATTGCTGAGTCTGGCCTCAAACCTGTGATCCTCCTGTCTCAACCTCCCAAGTACTGGGATTTACTACCAAAAAAAAACCCACTAGAATAAAGGTATTTTAAGGAGTAACTTCAGAGGACTTCAGCTTCACCAAGGAAGACAGGTGAGGAGAGAGCCAACCACAAAAGCCAAGCTCAACTCTGCCATCTACTGCCTCGCAGTGGAAACCGTGCATGGTGGGGACCGGAGCCTGCCCGTCCTGGGGTCAGTGCTAAGCAGTGACGCCCATGAAGACAGAGTTGGGATTGAAGCCACTGAGACTACACCCAGGAGATACAACAAGGCTCCTATCAACAAATAATAGACACTGAATTTGACTGAACCCAGTGAATAATTAAACCATGTCAGGGTTAAAACAATCAATATTAACTAATAATTAAACCAAGTCGTTTGTGTGTATGTGTATGTATAATCATTTCTACCATTTTACAGATAAAACACATGTATACACACTAATTGCAGTTCACCCCTAAGAGCTTCAGCACTGGTGGAGTATTCCTGAAACCCCTTGGAATGCTCAGGACACTGTGGAAAGACACCCGCACCTATTTTCGTTTTTTCAATATCTCTTGACCCTGAAAGTGACAAACTGTCCTCTCTCCAGTCAGTCTTCAGGGGAAGGTGGCTGTTGGAGCCGGAAGCAAGGGTCAAGCAAACATCCCAGAGTTTCTATGTTCTGTTTTTCTTTAGCAATGTTGTCAGAGAACAAAATGATGGCGAGTGCCATCTGAGAGACTACAGTTTTGTCACCCTGGGGGAAAAAAATGACCTCTCTATCAAATTCTTCCTTGAGCCATATATATATATATATTTTTTTTTTTTTTTTTTTTTTGCGGTACTGGGGATTGAACCCAGGGGCATTCTACCTCCGCGCTACACCCCCAGCTCTATTTTTTATTCTTGATTTTGAACAGGATCTCACTAAGCTGCGGAGGGTCTCACTAAGTAGTGGAGGCTGGCCGCAAACCTGGATCCTCCAGTCTCAGCCTCCCAAGTACTGGGATTACAAGCGTGCGCCACCACACCCGGCTCCTTGTGCCATATTTTGACAAAACTCAGAGCATAGCACACTGGTAGTCCACAGTAATAGCTCTCGTTCTTATATGGGATAAAAGGCAAGGGATCACACTGTCTTTTTTCATCTCTACGTTCCTACTTCTGACAGTGGCAAGGGACACTGGTGAAATGGAGTCCAGTGATTCTGTAATTATCGCATGTTGATGAGCCCTGGTCCGTTGCCTAGATTTTAGAGTAAGAAACAAACATTTTGAAAAACTTGACTGAAAAGCAGTGATGAAGAGAGCTTGGGTCTCTAGTCAGAAAAGCATGGCTCCATTGCTCATGAATTACCTCACCTTGCCAAGTGTCAGTCTCCTTCTCTGTAAAAATCTTCCCTCTAGGATTACTCTGAGGATGAAATGAGATCACAGGTAAAGAATTTAGGAGTGTTGGCACAAAACAAATCTTCAATAAATAATAGGAATCATTATTATTATTGGCATTTTATAATCAGTGGGCTCCTACTTTTGATAGTATAACCATAACCCTATACTTGAAGGTTTCCAAAAATGTTTACTTATGTTAGCTCATTTAATTCCATTTAATCCTCACATGTACTTCTTGATAAGTAGGTAAAATTATCTTCCCCATTTTATAGATAATGCAATTGACAATCAGAGAAGTCAAGTGGCTTGCCAAAGAGTGCACAGCTGGCTCGGTAGCTGCAATCAGACCCTGGAACTCACCCCTGGGTCTTCTAATGATTCTATGGATGCAGTGAAGAGAAAGGGTCAATTGAAATATCTGATCTTGCTCAAGCTGGCTTTAGTGAGAAACATTCTTAGCATGATTTGTTTTATTTTATCCTTCATACATCCTGAGGGAGTTTCAGCTACTAAGAATTTTCCCAATCTCTAGAGAAGAATTGCCTTGTAATAACCCATTACCCAAGTGTGTACATCATACATGGATCTATTCCCACATTGAGGTTGGTTTATATGCATTTAACAAATGCTTGGTCTCCTCACACATGAAACTCCAGTGGCACCTGAATCTGACGAAGTTCCTTTCTCTGCAGACTCTGCGCCAGCTCCAGAAGGAAGTACGATGTGTATAACTTGCACACAGAAACCTTTTGCTCTTCCCACCACTTTCTCTAGCCATTCTCCCCTTGCCACTACCTAGACATACCATGTTCCCTCGCACCACACACCTTCTCCTCCCAAGCTCCACCTTCTTCAATGTAGGATTCAAGGTCCTACCCAGACACCCCTGCTCTGGGACGCTGACCTGCACCCTTCTCCCTTTCAAGATGAATTGCTTTCTCATCCAAGTTCCCACTACAGCTTCCCTCGTTTCTCTTTACTACATTTATTTTTTTATTGCCAGTCTTGATTTGTGTCTCTAAATTCTCCACTGGTCTGAGGGCTCCTTGAGGGCAAAAATCATACATCGTTCAGCTTTAGCACTCCAGTGCTGGGAATGCACGTATTTGATCTATGAAACATACTAGGTTGAAAAGCCTGCAGGTGGCATGCTAAAATGAAATAATATTTCTCTTCAGAATTCCAAGGGGGAAAAAAAAACCCTTGCAAATCTCCAAGTGTCTACTCAGAAAGCTCCACATCATTGGAAAGTACTGACCTAATGTAGAGTCATGATTAAGAAAGAGAAATGGAGCCAGGGGCCATGGTGCACACCTGTAATCCCAGTAATTGGGAGGCTGAGACAGGTGGGTGACAGGTTCAAGACCAGCCTCAGCAATTTAGTGAGATTCTCAGCAACCTAGCAAGACCCTGTTTCAAAGCAAAAACTAAAATAGGGCTGGGGTGTAGCTCCAGTACCACACACACACCAAAAAAGAAAGGAAGGAAGGAAGGAAGGAAGGAAGGAAGGAAGGAAGGAAGGAAGGAAGGAAGGAAAAAAAAGAGAGAAATGGTATCACACTCTGATGGGGAACTGAAATGTGGAGGAATTGATTTGCTCATAAATTAAATTCTAAAAAAGCAATATCTTTCCATTCAAGTTTTCAGCAATTAATAATCAATATGTAAATCAGGGTGCATAATATACTCCTTATTTTGTCTTTGGACCATTCATTGTACATCTTTGAATATATTAAAGAAATTAACAATTTTTTCTTGTTCTCAAGTCTTGAACAATTATTAGTGTCTCTGCTAAATTGATTTTAGGACAATAGTATCATAAAATGAAGTCATGTGGGTAGTGTAGTTCACAGCAGAATTTAGTAGGTATGGTAGCTAGCGTTAAAGTATGAACCACTGCAAATGAAATATAAAGGAGGAAAATCTTTTAGGTGCTATATCTTTGGTAGCCTAAAAATCTTACTCTTACTCTTTTCCAACCATGATGAATAAGTAACTTATTGCCTTTTCTGAAGTTATTTAAACCTCTTAACTTTTGATAAAATTTAAATCTAGTATACGTATATATACTCCTGTCCTTGAAACCTCAAATCCTTCTCTCTATTTTCTGTCTCTCTCTCTCTCTCTGTCTTTCTTTTCACTGGAGGTTGAACCCAGAGGCATTGTACTTCCACACTACTCCCCCAGTCCTTTTTAAAAATTTTTAAATTTTGAAACAGGATCTTGCCAAGTTGCTGAGGTACCTCACTTTGCTGAGGCTGGCCTCCAACCTATGATCCTCCTGTACGGGCCTGTGCCACCACACCTGGCTTTCCTATTGTTTTCTTAATATTTATTTTGAATTATCATTAACCTTATATGCTCACTCTTATATTCTCATGAAAATTAATTTCAAAAGCTTCATAAATATATTCTATCAAAAATAACAGCACACCCAGATCTGTCGATTGTATTTCTGAAAGGAAGAGGGTATTTCAAGGTAGCCTCTTGGGTAAATTTCCAGTAACTGTCCTGAAATGAGAGAGCGTGGAAGAGGTGGGAGAGGGTTGGAAAAGAGTTGGAAAGAAGAATCACAGGTTATCACGCGCTGGAAAAGAATAATCCTCAAGATTCAAAACCTTCACAGCTCTTTGTCCTTGTGCTTCCCCAGTGAAAACAAGCCTGTGTTAAGCCGAAGGGAGGCTACAAAGCCCATGAATAACTCGCATTCTTATGCTGGAGAGCGGCCAGTTACCCTGGGACCAAATTCCTGTTTACTTTGTAGTGAATGTGGGAGACGAGCTGCCTGCCAGTAGCTGTTGAGGCAGTAAAAACACAGCCAGAGGCTATCACAAAGAGGAAATCACAGAGCACGTTAATTTGTGAACTCCAAGGACAGATTAAACACTGTGCAAGGAAGATCAAATGGTGGCTTTGTCTGAAAGTAGGATCTGGGTTAAGGAGAATGCTTAAGGGTTTGGTAAAAATATTTCCATGATGAGTAGCCTATCATTGTCCCATATTTGATCTTTTTTATGATCATTACCCTTCAAAAAATTTTTTTCCAAAAAAGCTATTGATTCCCTACATGGGAAACACATTGGTTTCATTCTGAATTTCCATTCTGATAGGTCTAATAATAGAATACAAGCAGAAAGAACATATTTTGTGATAAAATTCTGAGAATCCCAGATACAATTTATAAATCAGGATAGTTCATTATGCCCTGTTGGTTACAAAGGTGCCATTCGTAGCCTATCAGGGGCTCCAGACTGCTCCCAAGGCGTCTTATTTGCACTTAGAACTTGAGTAATTTTTTTCAATTTCTCAATCTCTTTATTAAAATATGCCATAACCCCAGTTTATACACCTCCCAGTATTCCACTCTACTAGCCTGCTCATTCATTTTTCTTATAGTCCCACATATTGGTTTATACTGAATACATTGGCCAAGAAGCTAAAAGAATAATGCAAGCCTGCTCCTTCAACCAGACATGATTCCCTAGGCCCTTTTTGAAGAAATAGGCAGAAACTCGTGTCACAATTTGGTATAACATATTTTTCATTCCTCTGATTTAATCTTAAAATTGTGCATATTGGTTTATAGAGAATACTGGGTGACAGAAGCTATGAAGGAACAATATGTCATTTTTGACAAAGGGGAACAATAAGAACTACCAAATCCATTAGCTTGCCCGTATCCCAAATAGTATACTTACACTGTCATCCTTCCACAAGGGAAGACCTCACAGTCTAAATGCTAGGATTTACACGGTTACTCTAATCTCACTGGGGCCTCATTCTGATATCCTCATATCTGCGTCATGAATTTTACAGCTGTTTGGACATAGAGTTTATAAAAAGCCAGTACTGAAGCCATTTCCCATGCCATGGCTAATCATCTTATTTTGAGGTGGAGATACATTAGAAAGTCGAAATGTATCTTCTGTCAGGGGAACAGATGAGAATTCTGTGGGTTCTTGGCCTCCATGATGAAAATAATTTCATCATGTACCATCAGAAAAAGGGCAAAGGTTTAATTCAAGAAAGGTGGGGATACAGGTTCAGGGGAGACATGGGCCACCTCAAGAAGGGGACAGCGAATGTCTCTGCATGTGTCCGTCCAAGCAAGCAAGAGAGAGTTTGCAGCTTTCTGGGTTCCTTTATAGAACCCCCATGAGGGGGTAGGTGGGGTCCCACAGTGAAGGTCTGGACTTCCTCTTAATCTTCAGTTTCCCTGTCAACCTATGGGTGGAGGCTGGCTGGTGTCTGCCCTTTGTCCTCCTCATGGACCCTTTGTTTACACTAAGCATCTCAGGGATCTCAGGTGGGGAGGGGCCATTGTGATCAAGGGTATGGGTTCATTGAGGCTTCTGCCAAAGACAGGACACACCCTATAGGGTGGAGTTAAAGATTAAAACTATATTTTAGTTTTTAAGCCAAATCTTAAAACTATATTTTCCTTCCCATTGTCTCTTTTCTACCTAAAATTTTGATCTCTTCTATTCTACCTCATCATCTTCCACATGTCCCATCTCGGAAGACCTTGGAGATCTTTTTCAATGTTTTATTACAGAACATTCTGCCAGGCCCAGAACCCAGAAACCTTGTCCTTTATCACTTCAAAGCAAGTCAAAAGGAATGTACACACTGGTGTTGGGAGGTCTGGATGGCTGGGAAAGATGAGCATTAACAGGGTAAATATCAAGCCAACTATAAAGTTGAAAGCCTTAGAAGGAAACAATCTTTTTAAGGTTTTGTTATGGTCATCATTTTGTGCTTAGATTTAATACTTAAAACACACAGCTGGGTGTGGTGGTGCATACCTGTAATCCCAGTACTTGGGAGGCTAAGACAGGAGGATCCCAAGTTCATGGCCAGCCTCAGCTACTTAGTGAGGCCCTCCGTAACTTAGTGAGACCTTGTTTCAAAATAAATAAAAAATAGGGTTGGGGTGTAGCTCAGAGGTAGAATGCCCCTGGGTTCAATCCCCAGTACCACAAAAAAAATAAATAAATAATAAAATAGGGCCGGGCGTGGTGGCGCACGCTTGTAATCCCAGTACTTTGGGAGGCGGAGACC
>PVJS01024752.1:0-28412 GCA_004027185.1 Glis glis
TATGTGTGTGTGTGTGTGTGTGTGTGTGTGAGAGAGAGAGAGAGAGAAGAAGAAGGAGGAGGAGGAGGAGGAGGAGGAGGAATGAAAGGAAGGGAATTGGTTGGTTTATGTATTAAACCTCTGAGATCTGAGGCTGTTTTTGTTACCACAGCAGAGCCTTACTGAACCTAACTAATACACCTCCTATGTGCTTCCACACAGTGATGTCCACACATCCATCTTAGCACCCATCATGATTCTGTCTCCCTCCCTCCTTCACAATGTGAACCCCTTGTGGGTAGGAATTGTTTCATCACAATTAAAGCAGTACCTGGCTAGGTGTTCATTAGATATATCTCAAATGAAGATACTTCTCACTTCATGTGTCAGTCACAGTGGTTTCTAAATGGTAGACCCTAAACCAACATAAAAGTCGGTTGTTTACTACAGGAAGTGATTTCCAAGGGATTGTAAACAGAAGAGAGGTCTAGCAGTGGATTTTCTTGGAAATTTGCTGAAATCCCATCAAACTCCTCAGCTTATTTGCCATGCTCAAAGTGTGCATAAGGGTGAACTTTTCTCTCAGAAACACCCAATAGCTTATCTCCATTTCTCTCCTAGCCCAAGCTTGTAGCAACTGCTACCTTGCACACAAAAAAAAAATGCAGCTCCATGTGACGAGCTTCCCTTATGTCTCCCAACAGGAATATGAATTCCGCTCCTCCTGGGCTCGCTGAGCCATAGCAACCTCTCCTGGCCACCCTGGCTCTGAGGGGCTGGAAGACCCAGAGCGCCGCTTCCTGCCCGTTCTCGAGGAAACAGAGACGGCTGCTCAGAGAATGAGCAGCTGTAGCGGCCTCCCTGAGGGGGAAGCATCCTTGGGCCTGCGGAGAATTTTGCAGCTTTTCTTTATGCATTTTTAATCAATTCTAAGCTACTTACAAATATGTGCAATTGCTTTCTGCACTTCGCTTTGTAATAAGATTTAATGACTCTGCTACAATCCTCTGAGTGAGCATTGATAATCTGGCTCTGTGATTTAAAATTGAGCTTGGGCAAAAGAGGAAGATATAAGCGGAGGGGAAGGTTTTTTCAGATTTTTAGCGTTTTTATTTTTTTACAGAAATCAGAAGTTGGAATTATTTTTGCTTTCAAAATATCCTCAATACTGAAGAACACTCAGCCTCTCTCTCTCTCTCTCTCTCTCTCTCTCTCTCTCTCTCTCTTTCTTCTTTTTTTGCACAGCATCTGATTAAAATTTCTGGGAGATAATCACTAGGCCATATGAACTCTCTTTTTCTTTAAAACATTTTACTGGGTATCTTAAGTTGAGTGGTTCTGAGGCACCCACACAGGCCATCTAGTCCTTCCACATGCATTTACATACAGAGTGTCCTCCAAGTGCCCTTGACAAAACCGCTCCCAACTCCAAGTCCTTTGGAGGACCAGCTGCTTCCACCCTCCTGGCATATGAGGACAAATGGTTCTGTAACAAACAATTGCAAACTCAGCTCATATTTACCTAGTGCCAGTGTGGGTCAAAGTGCCGCACATCCTTACCAAAACTCAATGCACCAGGTATCACCGCCCTCCCCACTACAGATGGAGGGCCTGAGTGCCTGCATGTTCTCTTTGGGAATACCAGTGCTGACTTTGTTGAGAAGGGCTACTAGACATGCAGGACACTCAGGGCCCTGTGAAGCTTGCTACAAGTTCTTTAGCCTACTTTCCATAGATAAAGCCCGCTCAACCCTCTTACATTCAGAAGATTTGGCTCATCCTGACCTACCCCATGGAGTAATGTCCTTCTTTCCAGGACTCTCAGAGGTCATTGGGTTGCCTGGGAAGTGGGAAGGAACAGAAAGTCTCAAGGCCTGGTTATCTAAGTTTCTATGCAACGAGGTAACCAGTCCGGGCTAATATTCATCATCTAAAAATGAAGTGGGCTGGAATAGCCTCAAGGAACCCCTCTCAGTTCTACCACATGGGCATTTATTGAGCATTCATTTATTGAGAATCAACTAAGTGTGCAAGGGTAGCCTTGTGACAGAAGATTCAGGCTTGGAGCTCCTTCTCAGAGATGCCCTGAGATTGAGGCAGATTTCCTGCTTTCTTGTTACCCAGTAAAGCACTGTACTGCCAAAGGCTCATTCACTTCCCTCCATGTATCCCTACTTTGAAAGGAAAACTGGGAGCAACTTTGCAGTGAAAAACCAGGCTATCCATGGGATCCAAAGTGAGCCAAACGAATAAAATCTGATGAAATTTATGAGCCGTTGGGCATTTAAACGACTAGCCTTGGTGCATTCTTGAGCCATTGCATGTGATTTATAGCCTGTCTGCAATTGTCACCATTATCAGAAATGACTCATAAAACATTGTGAGAATGACCTTTAGTTTCCCAGATGGAAATGCCAGGCCAGGCTTCCTAGGCCAAGCGGTGGCAGCATCGCAAGGTATCCTACATACCAGGCAGCTTACAGAGGACAGGCAGCTCATAGAATCATAAAAAATAGGGAATACTTTCTAAATCATTTTTTCTAGAAGCAGAGTGCAATTTAATATGATTGCTCATTGTATTATAAGTTTTTGAGTTTCAAACGTGAGGGATATATTTTTCCCTATTTAGATATGGAACACTGGTATTAGAATATAAAAGGGTAGCTATAATAATAATAATAATAATAATAATAGATATTCATGAATAAATTTAACCAAAGAAGTAGAAGATATCTGCCATAAAAATTATAAAACTCTAATGAAATAAATTAAGAGGGCATACAAAAGAATGGAAAGATATCCCATGTTCATGGATTGGAAGAATTGCTATTATTAAAATGCCCATGCTACCCAAAGTGATCTACTGATGAATACAATCCCTATTAAAATAACCAATGATAGCTGAGTGTGGTGGCACATGCTTGTAATCCCAGTACCTGGGAAGCTGAGACAGTAAGATCACAGGTTCACAGTCAGCCTCATCAACTTAATGAGGTCCTCTGCAACTTAGTGAGACTGCTTCAAAAATAAAAAAGAATAAAATAGGGCTAGGGATGTAGCTCAGAGGTAGAATACCCCCGGGTTCTATCCTCAGTACCACAAAAAAATACCAATGACATCCTTCACAAAACTAGAAGAAACAATCCCAAAATTCATATGGAAGCATGAAAGACCTCAAATAACTGAAGCAATCTTGGGCAAAAGGAACACTACCTGCCTTCAAAATATACTCCAAGCTATAGTAAAGAAAACACCATAGTATTGTCATAAAAACAGATAAATAGACCATGGAAACAGACTTGAATGTCCAGAAATAACCCCACATTTTTATAGACAACTGACTCTCCACAAAGTTAATAAAAACATACACTGGAGAAAAGCAGCCTCTTCAAAAAATGGTACTAGGACGGTAACGCAAAAAAAAAAATGGTACTAGGAAAACTGGATATCCAAAGGTGGAAGATTAAAATTTGACCCTGACTCTAATCCTGTACAAAAATCAACTGAAAGTTGATAAAAGACCTAGGTGTAAGGCCTGAAACTCCAAAACTACTAAAACAAAATATAGGAAAAACACTTCAAAAGTATAGGCAACCATTTTTTGATTAGACCCCAAAACACAGGGAACAAAAGTAAAAATAGACAAGAGATCATATCAAAAAAAGCTCTGCACACCACAAGAAACAATCTATACAATAAAGAGTTAACATAAAGGATGTAAAAATAATTGGCAAACTATTCATCTGACAAAGAATTAATATCAGAATACATAAGGAATTCAGAAAACTCAGTAACAAAAAAACAAATAATATAATTTTTAATTAAAAATGATATGAATAGACAATTCTCAAAAGAAGATATTCAATTGGCCCAAAGTTTTTCACTATCAATAATTCCTAGAAATATACAACAACCTACTAAGACTGAATCACACACACACACACACAAAATGGAAAATCTGAATGACTATTAATAAGTAATGAAATTGTAACAGTAATCGAAAATATTCAAACAGGACCTAGGGGTATAGGACAGTGGTAGAGCACATCTTTAATATGCATGAAGCCCTGGGTTCAATCCCCAGGGTGGAGGAGGGGGGACTTCCAACAAAGAAAATCCCAGAACCAGATGGCCTTTCACATTAATTCTACTAAACATTGAAAAAACTAATTCTAATCCTTCTCAAACGCTTCCAAAAAGTTGAAGAGAAGGGATCACTTCCAAACTCACTTTATAAGACCAGAATTACTCTTGTACCAAAAGGAGATAAGGATACGACAAGAATATTACAGACTAATATCCCTGATGAACTTAGGTACAAAAATCCTCAACAGCACATTGAGAGAACCATACACCATGATCAAGTAGGATCTATCCCTGTGATACAAAGATGGTTCAATGTACACAAACCATTAATTGTGATAGGCCACATTAACCCAAGGAAGGAAAAAAAATATTATCATCTTAATAGATGCAGAAAAACTTTTTTTAAAAATTCAAGATCCTTTCATAATAAAGCTCTCAACAGATGAGGCATAAAGGAATGTATGTTAACATAATAAAGACCATATATGGTGAGCTCACAGCCAACCTCAAACTCAAGGGTGAAAAGCTTTCACTGTGGATGTAAGCTAAGATCAGAATGTGATAGTTGGTCTGGTTTATCAACTTGACCCTCTTAAGATCATGTGACTTTGGTTGTGTAACAGCGGATTGAACCGGAAGTCCTGCCCTAAATGTGGGTAGCAGGTTCTGATAGGTGCAGGACTTAGATAAAAAGAAGGAGAAAGCCGTGTAGAGCTGAGCTGCGACTCTTCCTGTGGAAAACACATCTGCTCTCGTTTGAGATCGTCAGTCTCCAACTTCGCCGTTTCCTTGGAGAACTTCTTGATCTTCTGCTCTCATCTGAGATCATCGGCCTCCAGCTCTTCGAACTGAAACTTCACCATCGTTTCTCCGAAGAGCTTCCTTATCTTCACATCTTGGACTGGACTGAATTGGTGGTTGCTTCAATCCTGGGGCTCTGCTCTTAGACCGCCCGACCAGCTACTGATTCCTCTGACTTTTCACGTGCGGTCGAAATTCAGGACTACATTGTGAGCTGATCTAATAAATCCTTTTTTCCCCCTCCCTTCCTTCATTCTGTGAATTCTGTTGATCTGACCAATACATGGAAACAAGACAAGGATGCCCACTCTCACCACTTCCATTCAATATAGTGCCAGAAGTCTGATCCAGAGCAAGTAAGTAAGAAGAAAAAAATGAGACTTCAAAATTGAAAAGGAAGAAGTTAAATTACTTCTGTATCTTACTCCATTCTGTGCTGCCATAACAGAATACCGGAGACTAGGTAATTTACAAAGAGAAGAGATTTATTTCTTACCATTCTGGAGGCTGGAAAGTCTAAGATTGAGGGGCCAGCATCTCAGCCTTCCTATGGAGCCATTCCATGGAGGAAGGTAGAAGGGCAAGAGACCATGTGTGTGTGCATGGGAAAGAAGAGGCTGAACTTGCTTTTATAGAAAATCCATTCTCAAGATAATGAATCTTCCCCCGTCAATAACAATGTTAATTCATTCATGAGACCAGGGTCTGCTTGACCTCATCGCCTCTTAAAGAACCCACCCCTCAACAATGGTATTGGGATTAAGTTTCCAACACATAAGCTTCGGAGGACACATTTAAACCATAGCACTCTGTTTGCAAATGACATGGTCTTATATATATAGAAAACTCTGAAGACTACTGAAAAACTGTTAGAGCTTAAAACTGAATTCAGTAACGCAGGATACAAAATCAACATACAAAAATCAATTGTATATCTATATACTAACAGTGAGCCATTTGAGAAAGAAATAAAGAAAACAGTCCCATTTACAATAGCATCGAAAAAGATAAAACGAATAAATTTAGCCAAAAAGGTGAAAGATCTGTACACTGAAAACTATGAGACACTGATGAAAGAAATTTAAGAAGGCATAAATAAATTGAAAGACACCCTGTATTCATGTATTGGAAGAATTAATATTGTTAAAATGTCTACATCATCTATACCAATCTATAGATTCAACATAAACCCTACCAAAATCCCAATATCACAAGCTGGGCAGTTACATTGGAATTTCTAGTTCTTGGGAGGCTGAGACAGGAGGATTTCAGGCTTGAGGTCAACCTGAGCAATTTAATGAGACCCTTAGCAACTTAGAGAGACCCTGCTTCAAAATGAAAAAATAAAAAGGACTGGGAGTATAACTTGGAGATAGGATGCCCTGGGTTCAGTCCCCAGTACAAAAGAAAAAAAAAATCTGCAATGCATCTTCACAAAAATAGAAAAAAAATCCCAAATGTGTATGGAATACCAAAAGATCCTAAGTAGCCAAAACATCTTGAGTAAGAATAATAAAACTAGAGGCTTCACATCACACTACCTGACTTCAAATTATACTACAAAGCTATAGTGATCAAAACATTATTTGCTTACATAAAAATTAAAACATAAACGAATGAATTTGAAAGCCCAGAAGTGAACCCACACATGTGCAATCACCTTTTCTTTGACAAAAAGCACCAAAAATACACAATGGAGACAAAGTAGCATCTTCAAAAAATGATGCTGGGAAAACCATATATCCGCATACACAAGAATAAAATTGAACACTTACCTTATACCATACACTGAATTTAATGCCAAGTGGATTAAATACTTAAATATAAAACCTGAAACTATTAAAAAACAACCGAGTGGGGCTACGTCAAACTAAAATGGCTCTCAACAACAGTGGGAAACAATCAACAAAATGGAAAGGCAGTCAGTGGGAAGGGAGAAAACATTTGCCAATAATGCATATGATAAGGCATTACTATCCAACATATAAAAGAAACAAATAACAACTCACTAGCAAAAGACCAAATAACTTCAGTAAAATATGGGCGAAGACATAAATAGATATCTTTTTCCAAAGAAGATATACGAATGGCCAACAGGAGTATAAAAGATATTCAATACCACTAATCATTACGTACATACAAATGAAAACTACTATGCGACATCTCCTCACACCTGTTAGAGTGGCTATGACCAAAAAAATGTGAATGATAAGAGCTGTCAAGGATGTGGAGAAAAGGGAACTCTTGCGTGTTTATGGGAATGTAAATTGTTAGGGCCAATACGGAAGACACTATGGATGTGCCTTCTGTCCCCCAGATTAAACATAGCATTAAGGTATGAATTGGCATGAAGTGGCAATTCCACTCCTGGGAATATATCTAAAAAGTTAAATCCATATGTTGAAGAGATATCTGCACTCCTATGTTCATTGTAACCTTATTTACCAGAGCCAAGATGTGAAAATAACATCAGTATCTGATGTTATTATCAGTGAACTGATAAAGGAAATGTGATGTGCATGTTTATATATACACATATGCATATATGTGTATATATTAAAATATACATATTTTAGCCGGGCGTGGTGGCGCACAATTGTAATCCCAGTACTTTGGGAGGCAGAGACCGGAGGATCTGGGTTCGCGGCCAGCCTAAGCTTGCTCTCTCTCTCTCACTCTCTCTCTCTCTGTCTCTCTCGACTTAGTGAGGCCCTCCGCAACTTTGTGAGACCCGGTTTCAAAATAAAGTATAAAAAAATAGGGCTGGGGGCGTAGCGCAGAGGTAGAACGCCCCTGGGTTCAATCCCTGGTACTGCAAAAAATATATATATATACATATTTTATGTATAACACACACACACACACACACACACACACACACACACACACACATTGGTTTGTAGACATGTCCCTCCAACCACATGGTATTCTCCTTGTGTATAAATGTATAAAATGTATGTATACAATTTATGCTTAATAATATATGCATTCAGCCATAAAAAAGGAGGAAATGTTGTCATTTGTGACACAGTAGACTTAGTTGGAGGCCACTATGCGCACTGAGATAAGCCAGGCACAGCGGAACAAACGCTGCATGATCCCACTTCTATATGGAACGTAAAAAGTGGAATGATAGAAGCAAGAGTGGATCGGTGATTGCCAGGAGCTAGCGAGCAGGAAAAATGGGAAGTGTTTCAATTCAAACACTTGACACAAAAAAAACCTAGAGGAAGAGAGGCTTATTTTCTCGAGATTCTGGAGATTTCGAGCCCAGGTCCTTGTTAATTACTTGGAATTGCCTGAGTGTGTTTCGTCAGGGACCACACATTTCTCTCACGTATCTGTGGACGTTTCCCTCTCTGTATATACGCATGTATAAAACCACTCGGCCTCTCCTCTTTAGAACCTCTGTGAGCAAAGGGCCCACTGACCCAAGAAGTTACGGGATATGGATATTTATAGATGATAAATGCCCTAATAGAGGACTAGTAGATCCGCCCTAGAGGAATAGGAACAATCTTCATAGAGATGGTGAATTTTGCTATGTAACTTCAAGTAGAAGTTTATCGAATGAAGAAAAATAAGGAGAAATGAAAGGAGCTAGGAAAATGGAGAATGGAGATATGTATAGCTGGTAAAGCAGAAAGCAGAGCAGGCAGGTGGCCCTATGACGTGAGGACTTTGCACTAGGCCCTACCTGTCGACATCACCACACCAGGGACCAAGCTTCCAGCACCTGAACCTTTAAGGGCAGATCACACCCAAGCCAGAGAAAAAGTGTCAGATAAAGGAAGTAATTATATCCTCGAAGTATTTGGGGTTGTCACAGATTGAAATGCTGTTCACAGCTCCTTACTGGTCTTCTAATTAATAAGAGTCAAAAATGCTTTAAATCTCTAGCTTGGGCCCTCCACAAAAAGGAATATGGTAATGAAGTTGAATTTCACACAGAATTAAGAAAATTAGGACATTTCTGCCCATCTAGTCAGCCTTTGCCCAATCCTAGTTAAGCAAACCAGAGCTCAAGGTTTGCTTCCAAAGACGAGGGCGAAGGGGGTTCGCAGAAAGATGCAAGTCAGAACTGGCATGAGGCTTGCGAAGCCTTCTCAAAATTCACTTTTAAATCATTGCATGCTCCCATCAAAGTACAAGCAATTACTTTTAATCCCATGTTTCTCAAGGACAAATACCAGCATTTACAAAATTAAAGAAACCCCAAGGATGCAAATCTGTGGCTAATTATGCTGCTGCCCAGAGTGAGCAATGGAGACCAGCAGACGGAATCAGCTTCCTGCGAGGGCACAGTCTAACTGAGTCACCGCAAACCCCGAACCAGGGCAGCGTTGCTGGGCGCCTCTGGAGCACAGGACATTCTAATTGCTTATGCTGGCATTTACTCCACGTCTTTGGTTCAGAGCCCTTTTATAACAATCCTAGTTGACCACAAATCAGGTACAAAAAAAAAAAAAAGTCAGACACAACGTCCTGCCTCCTAAAGGCAGCTGTATTATTTTATGGATGTTTGATGCTTCAATGTTAATGAAGGTGGACCAAGGATGGAGTCTGTGCAGGAGGGAGGCAAGCAGAGAGACCTTGTTCTGGATATAAGCAGGTCTTATTTGCCACTGGAAGGAGGAGAGGCTGGGGGCAATGTGGGAGTCCAGAGGGACACCTGCACGGATGCATGGAGCAGCCTCTCTGAGCCCTTGGCCGGAAGCCAGAATCTAGAGGGACAAAATGGCTCCGAGCACGTGGCAAGCAGGACAGGAGCTGGGCGGGAGCTCCTTGCCTGAAATCACCACGCTGCGCTTCCCTGTTGCAATATTTTACTGCCTCCGAAAGCAGCTGGCTCTGCTGTCCAGCAAAGGCGGCCGGCTTTGCTTCCTCCTGTAAGCCATGTCTGCAGCAGACAAAGGGAGGGAGCCACGCTTCTCTCCCACCTGCTGGCAGTTTCCTGAAATGCAGGGTGCACCTGGCCATCACCAGGGCTTCCCTGATCCCCCAAATTCCACTTCACTTCCGTTCACGTGGAAAGCAGAGCGTGGCACAGAAACACAGCAACGACTCTTAGTTAGGAGGGTCACTTCACATCAGGAGCTTCTCTTTTAAAATGTATCTATGCTGGGCGTGGAGGCGGAGACCGGAGGATCCGGGTTCGCGGCCAGCCTCAGCTCTCGCTCTCTCTCCCTCCCTCTCTCTCTCTCTCTCTCTCTCCTTAGTGAGGCCCTCCGCAACTTCGTGAGACCCGGTTTCAAAACAAAGCATAAAAAATAGGGCTGGGGGCGTAGCGCGGAGGTAGAACGCCCCTGCGTTCAATCCCCGGTACCGCAAAAAAAAAAAAAAATAAATAAATAAATAAAATGTATCTATATCTCAGCTGGTAGTTCTGAGTTGTACACAAGAACAGAATTATGGAACGGGTGGTAAATATTTGGTTATATCTAGGCGATGGTGATTTTTCTTTTCCTTTTTTATTATTTCCTTTTTTATTGAGACGTATTAATTTTGCCTATCAACGTGCGCCTTGTGATATCCCCATACATGTGTACAGTGTGTGCTCCTAAATCCAGTCTCTTTTTTCCACCCTGCCCACCTCCCGCACCCTTCCCAATCCTTAGTAACTACCATTCTGCATTCGGGGTGATTTTCTTAGCTTCTACATAGGAAAAAGAACACGTGCTACATGTCTGTCCATGCCTGGCTTATTTCACTGACAAAATGTCCTCCAGGGCCATCCATTTTGGAACAAAACCAATGAAATCCCATCATTTTTAGCAATGATGGGATTTCACCCCTTTTCGTGGCTGAATCGTATTCTATTATATATGAACCACACTTTCTTTATCCATTTATCCACTGATGGGCACCTAGGTTGATTCAATCTCCTAGCTACTGTGAATAGTGCCACAGTCAACATGGGAGTGCAGGTGTGTCTTGGCTATGTTGATTTCATTGCTTTTGGATATACAACCAGAAGTGGGGTTACATTTCATATGGCAGACTATTTCTAGTTGTTTGAGGAACCGCCATACTGTTTTGCATAATGGCTGCACTCACTGATGTTCCCACCAACAGTGTAGGAGTTCCTTTCTCTCCACATCCTCGCCAGATTTGTTATTCTTTGTGTTTTTTACTAGCCATTCTATCTGCAGCACTTTGGGATAAAATATCCCACCAAATCCAGAAACGATTGTGCTTTCTCACAAAACGCAAAAGAAAGAGTCTACTATTCTTTAGGAAGGTGACATGTTTTATGTCCAAACAGCTCCTTGGTTTTAGACACTGAGAGGTGTTCTTGGTACTTGAGGGGTGACAGGCTGAGTATCCCTCCGACCACCACATCGACCTGGCAGGTTAGCAGCTGCACCTTCTAGAAATTCAAGGGCTAGGAAGAGGTGAACAGGAGACCAGGGCACACCACTTGCCCTTCACAAACTAAACATCGGTCTCCTGGACCAGACATATCAGGCCTCAAGTCATACCTGGTCAAACAAACAACATGACCCCTCTTGTCGCCTGTGTCCCGACCACTGTGAAAGGGGTGGGGGCAGCTGGGGTGCAGACAGGGGAGGGTGGGAAGCATTGCTTGGCTTGGATCCATCCCCAGCCATGACTGGTATCTGGAGCTCCTAAAGAGGCAAATAAAACTTGATAGAATGGGAAATCGACAGCCGATAACCACCTTTATTGTTATACCATGACACACGAGGAAAATAAGTGGCCTCACAGGCCTGGGAAAGGGATGGTTGGGTAAGAAAGGACAACCTTCCATAAGGGGCCAAAAGGGTTCTTTATAACCAGCAACTGCCAGCTCTCCTTGGAGAGGCAGGACAATTTTGGTTTCCCTTAGGAGGTAGCACCCTTAAAGATAGAAGAGGTCAAATATTCCCATCTGTGGAGAGACCCTGAGTCTGTACAGCCACCCTGGAGGCAGGGCCCACCGCTCTGGACCAGCAGCCACCCACGCTGGGAGCTTGTGAGAAATGCAGGTTCCTGGACTCCGCCCCAGGCCCACTGAGTGGGAAGCTGGGGTTGGGGGCTCCTGTCTTTGGAAGCCCTCTGGATAGGCCGAGGTCCACTCAACAGAGAAAAACAGCCCCCGGGACTCAGGGCTTTTCCCACTGTGGCCAGGCCATGCCTACCCTCAAAGCCATCAGAGAAACGCGCCATACCCGGCCCTCTTCTTGGAGGTCGACATCTTGGTCCAGGAGAGAGATCTGAGCAGCTGTGGAGTCCATGCTATAGAAATGCCCCAGAAACCAAGGCTGGGCAGCCAGAAGCTTGAGAAAGGGTGAGGTGAGTGGGGCAGATCTGCCACTCCTGCCCCTGCTCCCCCATCACCGCAAGGAAGGGGCTGCCCTGCAGGAAGGATCCTCGGGGCCCCCAGCCTCTTCCTGGTGATTTGAGGTGTCCTGCGCAGGTTCTCCTTGGAGGAGGTCCCTCCACCTTCCTTCATACCTCCCTGAATCCATGGAGGAATCCCAGGCCTATGAGGGGGGACTACCCCTTGCTCTGGCCCCAGCACCCTTCAGGGCTTTGCTGCGACTGGACCTGGGTCCACCTGTGCTCAGTGTGCCCCAGTCACACGAGGCTCCCTGGAGGGACTCTGACCTTCCTCCATGGTCCCCTGGGGCCACACTCGCAGCAGTGTCTTAGCTTTGCAAGAGGATCAGAGCTGGGCCCTCCTGTGCCAACTCAGGACTCCTGCATAGGCCACCCCTGCTCTGGGCTCCATGTCAGCCCAGGCTGGAGACTTCGAGGAGGGCCTGGCTGTATCGGGCTTTACCCACCCACACCGTCCTGCTGTCTCTCCTCCTGGACACTGTCGCATCTGCATTGGGCTCCAAGGCTCTCCCCACCCACCCTGCTCCTCCCTGTTCCATCATAGGAGTTCCTCCTGATAAATCCCCTGCTCTTCCTATTGCACTCAGCTGGCCACTTCTAAGAGGAACAGAAGGAACACAAGCTGCCTAAGGAGAGGGGCCTGCATGCAGGCTGCTGGGCACAACCTTGGGACACTCCTGTGCCACATGGTACAAACGATAGTGACAAAGACCCTCGCAACACTCAAGCTCCAAGCACCTCTAAATGCTGCACACACCATCGCTCAGTTCTTGATGTGTGCCAAAGAAGGAAGCCACTGATGTTACCCCCATTTTATCCAGGAGAAGCTGACATCCTAGTGTCACATAGCTGCTAAGAACTGGGAGAAGGAATCCACTGCCCAGCTCTGATGTGGAGCCTGCTATCTGCGATATATGTTGTCCACCTAAAGACCAGAATTGTCTCCTGTCCACCTGTTCACCCTCAGGCCTAGTGCATCACTGCAGCCAGTAGTTAATGAGCAACTAAGTGGAAACAGGTATCATGAGCTTCTTGGCTCCTGAGCTAGAGGCAGATGTAACTCGATTGTCAAATGGCCTTCAGCCTGTGTTGGTCCATAAACTCAAAAAAATAATTCTTCATGTATTTTTTTTTTTTGTGGTACCGGGGGTTGAACCCAGGTGCATTCTACCTCCGCGGTACACCCCCGGCCCTATTTTTTATACTTTATTTTGAAACTGGGTCTCACGAAGTTGTGGAGGGCCTCACTAAGTAGAGAGAGAGAGACAGGGAGAGAGAGAGAGAGAGAAAGAGAGAGAGCGAGAGCTGAGGCTGGCCGCGAATCCGGATCCTCCAGTCTCTGCCTCCCAAAGTACTGGGATTACACGTGTGTGTCACCACGCCTGGCTTCTTCATGTATTTTTATAGAATCTTTTTTTAATATTCATTGCCTGGACCACACATGGACCTGTTACATCAGAATCTCTGGCAGTAGGCCCAGGCATCAGTGTTCTTTACTTTTCATTTATTTTTATTTATTTTTATTTTCTAGCAGTGCTAGAAATCAAACATAGGGCCTGGTGTATGGTAGGCAAGCACTCTACCACACAGCTACATCCCCAGCCCCTATCTAGAATGTTTTGTAAGTGCATGTAGAAACTATGGTACTGAATTTCAAGAGGTTGTTGAGTCTGTAGCTGTTTCCCATGTGCCATTGCTAGTATTACCACCTCACATGCTAGAAGGTCAAGAACTATCTGGTGAGTTCCATGACATTTTGTCAAATTAAAAAGGAGTCATAGCCAGGCACAGTGGTGCACACCCACGATCCCAGTATTTGAAAGGCTGAGACAGGAGGATCACATGCTGGTTTGAGGCCAGTGTGTGCTAACTTTGCAAGACCCTGTTTCAAAATAAAAAAAATAAAAAGGGCTGGGAGTGAAGATCAGAAGTAGAGCGCCCCTGGGTTCAATCTCCAGTACCACACACATTAAAAAGGGGGTAGTAGCCGGGCGTGGTGTCACATGCTTGTAATCCCAGTACTTTGGGAGGCGGAGACTGGAGGATCCGGGTTCGCGGCCAGCCTCAGCTCTCTCTCTCCCTGTCTCTCTGTCTCTCTGTCTCTCTCTCTCTACTTAGTGAGGCCCTCCTCAACTTCCTGAGACCCAGTTTCAAAATAAAGTATAAAAAAAATAGGGCCCCTGGGGGAGGGCAGAGGAAGGAGCCCCAGGGCCTCCAGGGACCAAGCCGACCTGAGGGTCACAGTGTGGGGGTGTCCCTCTGTCCCCATCATTCTCAGTCCCTCTTCGG
The DNA here is from genome assembly GCA_004027185.1 of Glis glis. Lineage (NCBI taxonomy): Eukaryota > Metazoa > Chordata > Mammalia > Rodentia > Gliridae > Glis > Glis glis. The sequence goes on from PVJS01024752.1 coordinate 14,500, forward strand.
CTGTCCCACACCCCCACTCTTCCTGGGATGTGAAAGAGATTCCCAGGCTATCCTGGAAAACGGAACTATCCAGGGCTTTCTCTCCTTAGTGAGGCCTCCGCAACTTCATGAGACCCGGTTTCAAAATAAAGTATAAAAAAATAGGGCCGGGGGTGTAGCGCAGAGGCAGAATGCCCCTGGGTTCAATCCCCGGTACCGCAAAAAAAAGGGGGGGGTAGTAATGTTGAAACATGAATCAGAAAAGGAAGAGGAGAGAGGAAAAGCTGAAAAGGTAGAGAAAATCAAAGGAGGAGAAGGAAGTAGAAAAGGCATAGAAAACCAACCTTTGATCCAAAAACCATAATGAGGTCTCTGTTCCCCCTGACGTGGCACCCCATTTCCTATGATTAACCCCAGAGGGGCTTACATACAACAGTTTATGACCCACGTAAAGGCCACCATCCTGATTGGTCAAAGCAGAGTCTGACATGGAATTGTACTGGAAATGTCTGAGAAGCCCATTCCATGTTGAAAACGATCAGACTTGACTGGAGTCATTTTTGGACATAATCAATGAATCAGCAAGAGTGGAAGCTCGCCTAACCCGCCACAGGGAAACCAGGCCGAAGCAGAAATGCAATTTGCTTCCTGCATTACCGGCAATAAACAGTCCTTTATATCATAATGTAAGATCTAAAAATAGTTCGCTTTAAATTTTGAGCCCACTCGCATAGGAGAGGAGGCTGTGCTTAAGAGCCAGTTATTCATTTATTCCCCCGCATTAAAGGCTTCAGCAGCGAGAGCCCAATTAACAAAAAAGACCAGTGGGAAATTACACACAATACTTTTTGTTTATTACACAGAGACTTTACGTTCATATCCTACTGCAAGGAAATTATGTGCACGGCTTGCATAACTCACATGTGGCGTTCTTCCCTCTGAATTCTAGGGCTCCCAGAAATGACCAGGCTGGAAAGAAGTGGAATGGAAAAGCAGTGCTTTTAGGAAGACAGAGACATTGTGCCATTCACAGCTACGAACAGTGTCTCCCACGGTCATGGCGACAGGTCAAGTCCACGGCTTTGGACAGAGGGGTTATATTCATAGTTGTGGCTCTAAAGTTGCCCCAGGACCATGATTCAGGAATTTCAGATTTCAGTCCTGCTTTACAGGGACCATTGACCCACAGAATGTCTCAATTCTGGCATGTTATGCAAATTACCTCAGATCTTCCCCAACAATGTCATCATACGGATATGAAACCTGGGTACTAGTGAACTGTAGATTTGGGGTGCTTGTGCTGGCTTGTCATGACAACCTTGAGCCTCAAGTTCCTCTCCTGCCATATAAGGGGTAACAAGATTATCTTCAGCCTATTATCTTCAGACTCTGCTACTGAGTAGCTCCTTCTCAACGGCACTGGGGACATTCCTAGCAAGCCGGATAACTAGGAAGAAATAACAGAGACCACACTTGCCCTTTGACATTCAAGAATGGTGTTTGACATTGCCACACTTGCCCTTTGACATTCAAGAACTGTGTTCCCCCATCCCCACATCCACAGGGTTTCAGTCAGCTTTTTCGTCGCTATGGCTATGACCAAAATACTTGATGAGCACAACTTAGAGGAAGAAAGGTTTATTTGATTCACAGTTTTAGAGGTTTCAAAGTTCAGTCCAAGGAGGAAATGCTCTCAGTTCATGACTGCCAGAAGCAGAGAAAGAGAGACAGGAAGAGGTCAGGGACAGATACAGTCCTCAAGGCCATGCCCCTAGTGACCCACTTCTCCAGCCACACCCTACTGGTCTACACTTACCACCCAGTAAATCCATTTAGATTATTAACCTATCAATGGATTTATCCCCTGATGAGATTAGAACCCTGATTCAATTATTTCACCTCTGAACATTTATGCATTGCCAACACAGGAGCTTTTCCGGGGGACATTCCATGGCCAAGTCGTGACACATGGCATGAGATAGTGTGTAATTTTGCTGAGACCCTGTCTGGATGCCAGCTAGGAAGCTGGCACACTGGAGCAAACCATTTGGCTGGGGATATGCCTGCTGACCAAGCAGCAGTATCCTAAATGGTCCTCTGCTCCCTGCCACTTACGAGTGATTCTTGTGAGCCCATTAAATTCTCCCTCTTTCCAGAGGAAGGAATGGCCACAACAGCAAGCCCCTTGCAGTGCCAGGGTGGAGCAGGAGAGAGAGCAGCAGCCTCTGGAGGCAATAGTTCTTTGCGTAGGGGACAAGTGCAGTGTGTCCTGAAGGACAAGGTGACAGTTCTGCAGCACTTAGTTCTCTGACAGCCCACCATGTATTTTTTTTTTTTTTTTTTTTGCTGTACCGGGGATTGAACGCAGGGTCATTCTACCTCCGCGCTACGCCCCCAGCCCTATTTTTTATACTTTATTTTTGAAACCGGGTCTCACGAAGTTGCGGAGGGCCTCACTAAGGAGAGAGAGACAGAGAGACAGAGAGACAGGGAGAGAGAGAGCACTGAGGCTGGCCGCGAACCCGGATCCTCCGGTCTCCGCCTCCCAAAGTACTGGGATTACAAGCGTGTGCCACCACGCCCGGCCCCACCATGTATTTTTCCATGGGCAAAACTATGTATTGTTGCCCTTGGAAATGTTGATATTTATTAAAATCCCAAGACATATCCTTTAATAACATCAAAGTTGTGTTGTGTTTTGTTTTGTGACTAGGGATTGAACCCAGGGGCATTCTCCCTCCAAGTCACACCCCCAGCCCTTTTCATGTTTTATTTTGAAACAGAGTCTCACTAAGTTGATGAGGACTCAAAGTTCTTTAAATCCTCTCTCCATCCTTATTTTGTCTAAAATTGCCAGAAGGGAGAGTGTAATTCTTAAAATATATGTTGCAGTCACATGAATGTGGTCCAATTGGAGCATCCACAGAGAGCAAGGATGGCTAACTGGGACCACTTTTACAACTATACCAAGGAAGACAAAGAAGGCCTCCCCAGGCCTGACAATGCCTGGGTACGACCATCACTTCCACAGTATGCACACCTTGGATGGTCACAGAAGCAGATACAAAGCCGAGGCGGAAGGGATGGATCTGACAAGGGTTTTGATCCCAGTGCACAGGGACACTTGGTGGCCCCCTGGGGTCGTAAGTCTTCAACAGAGTAGGCTGAGCAGTACTGCCTCCCACCAGCCCCCAGTGACTCAGTCCCCCAACTTCTCACCATCGCAGGCCTAGGCTCTAATAAGAGGCACATGCTCAGATACCCAGGTAGAGCACACTGCTTTAGATCAGTGATTCCAAATGGGAAGTGTGAACATCCCAGGAATGAGAAAAATCATCAGAAGGCAGGAAAAAAACATAACATTTATCTACCATCATTCTTATCCATCACACACATGTGTATTACTATACTTACATGTATGTAATTAATAAATATGTGTAAATATGCAGATGCTTATAATGTATAATGGGGTTGCATCTTGAGAAACTCACTATAAGTTGAATATTTCTAAGTTGAAGTGCATTTAATCCACCCAACCTACCAAACATTATAGCCTAGCAACAAAGCATACTGTAGAAATCAGTTTCCCTTCTTCTTCTTTTCTTCTTCTCCTTCTCCTTCTTTTCCTTCTCCTCCTCCTCCTCTTCCTCCTCCTTCTTCTTGTTCTCTGCAGTACCCAGGATCAAACCCCAAGCCTCACACATGTGAGGCAGCTGCTCTACCACTGAGCTACAACTCCATCCCAGTTTCGCTTCTTGATTGCATGGCTGGCTGGCTAGGTGCTACACTTCACTGCCACTACCCAGTGTCACAGGGAAGATCCTACCACATATCACTAGCCTGAGAAAAGACTAATGTACAAGATTTAAAGTACAGCTTCTTCTGACTATGTATTGCTTTTGCACCATTGTAAAAAATTTAAAAATCATGAGTCAAACCATTGTAATTCAGGGACCATTTGTGTATATAGTAGGACACACACTCAAAAAAAGGTGTGTGTGTGGTGCTGGGGGTTGAACTCAGGGGTGCCCTGCCACTGAGCTACACCTCCAAACCCTTTTTTATTTTGAAACAGGGTCTTGCCAAATTATCGTTTCAGTCAACATGCTCACCGCTGTTACCCAGAATACCTGATGACCACAACCTAGAGGAAGGAAGGTGTGTTTGCTTATGGTTCTGAAGATTTAAGTCCATGTCTATATAGTCCATTTTAAGCTGTCTGCAAAGCAGGAGGTGGGGCTATTGGTCCTCAGGGCATGATGGTGGGAAGCAGAGAGAACAAGGGGAGGGGAGGAGGGACATGTATAATCCCCAGGGCCACGCCCCTGGAATCCACCTCCAGCTTGCCCTACCTTCAGAGGTCACAGCCCCAGGGACCCATCTCTGAGCATGGCTGCCTCCAGAGCATGAGCTCAAAGGGACATTTTACTTTCAAACCATAGCAGATGCTGAGGCTGGCTTTGAACCTGCAATCCACCAAGTACTGGGATTATAGGCCTGCGCCACCACACCTGGCTATGCTCAAAATTCTTTGCAAATGTTAGCATACAGTCACAAATGCTCTAGATGACCTTCCTTTGTCCAGTCAGGCCACCATACATCTGCATTTGTAGAAATACTTATTGGACAAAGTAGGAGAAAACTTCATTTATCCTTATTTGAATTCATTTTGTTGATTCGCACGCATTACTTTTACCTGTGAGAATCAATACATTTGTTTGTCCTCAACTATCTTAAAAGGGGAGAAAGTATATTTAAAAACATTGGAAAGAAATATGCAAACTTATTCTACTTCCTTATACATTTTTTTACTTTAGAAATTTTCCAGAACAAGCATTTATTCCCATGATAAGTATATGTCAAACACATGTTTGAGTTCTATCATCCAGTCTCAGCACCTCCCCAGACCTTGAACACTCCAGCTCCATATATTCTGAAGCAGAAAGTAGGATTTCATCTATAATTGAACTCAACTTTAATGATTTATTTCCATTAAAATTTCACAATTTCAAACAATAACATTTAACTAAAAAAACCCATTTAACAAAAGTGGACATAGTTTAAGACAAAGGAAAGGAATGGTGTGCAGTTAGCAAGTCCCATGAGATACTAGGCTGTCCTCCGGAAAAGGCATTTAGTTTCCTTAGCTGGGTTTGTGTGGAGCAATTCCATTTAACTCCCAAGGATTATATGTCAGTCAGCTTTCTGTAACAAAAAACCTGAGATAATCAACATAGAAGAGGAAAGGTTTGTTTTGGTTCCTGGCTTCAGTTCATAGCCACTTGGCCCAGTTGCTTTGGGTCCTGTGGTGGTACCGTACATCATGATAGAAATGCATGGTGGAGGAGCTGTTCACCCCATGGTGGCCAGGAAACACAGGGAGAGAGTAAGCGGCAGAGATCCCAGTATCCCCCTCAAGGACACAATTCCCAATGACTTAACTTCCTCAACTAAGCTCCACCTCCAAAGGCTCCACCAGCTCCGACAGCGCCATAGCCTGGGGACCAAGTCTTCAACACAGGGGCCTTTGGGGACATTCTAGATTCAAACTGTAATAGAGGGTGGGACATGGTGGTGCATGCTTGGGACTTTCTTAGCATGCTTAGCACTTGGGATGCTAAAACAGGAGTATCGCAGGTTTAAGACCAGCCTCAGCAACTTAGTGAGACCCTGTTTCCAAATTTAAAAAAAAAAAAGGCTGGGAGTATAGCTCGGAGGTAGAATGCCCCTGAGTTCAATCCCTAATACCAAACAAAGAAAGAAAGAAAAACTATAGCAGAGGGATGCTTCTCTTTCATTTCATTTGCAAGGCACCTGCCATGTACTTTTTATATAAGTTTTTGTTTACTGAATAATACTGATTAGCTTCTACAAGAATTTTTAGCTAAACTCAAATCTTTACTTGTTACCTGCTCAGAGCAGCCAGATCAAAGCTGACATAAAAAAATGTTATCCAAATAAACATTTCAGCGTTGAGTAGAACAAAATAGTTAACTACTGCTGTGATACTTTTCACTTTACTATACATGTCTCAAGATGTGGTGGCGGGCTCATCCAGTGCCACAAGAGCAGGGCCAGTGGCTGTAACGCCCTTGAGCCCTTTGCCCACAGTGCCACTGCACCCCCAGAGACAGTGACCTCCGCCCCATCCCAGCCCCAAGGGATCAGAGAATAACTGCGTGGACCTCAGCCGGCAGTGCAAGCCCAGGGAGCCCTCCCCAGGAGCAGACATGCCACCTCCTTGGAGCAGAGGAAAAGCACAGGGATTCTACAAAACCCTTCAAAAGGTAAGAACTGATAAACAGGAAGGGGACTGTGAACGTGTTTAAATCTAAGGATTAGAACATGCAGTGATGGTTAATTTTAGTTGACAACTGGATGAAGGGACGCCTTGAGAATGGGTACAACATTCTTTGAGGGTGCATCTTAGAGAGTGTTTCCAAAGGGGACACCATTCTCTGGACTGGGGCTGGACAGGAAGAATAAAGAAGATGGACTGCTCTCTCTCTCTCTCTCTCTCTCTCTCTCTCTCCCTCTCTCTCTGTTTCTTGTGGAGCTGGGATACACACCTCTGTCCTTGACATCAGAGACATCAGAACTCCAAACTCTCCACCCTTTAGACTCCCAAACAGCCCTCAGATTCTCAGGCCCTTAGACTCAAACTGAAAGCTACACCAACAGCCTCCCTGGTCCAGGAGGCTTTGGGCCTTGGTCTGGGTCATGCTACTGATATCCCAGAGGTTCCAGCTTGGAGTCAGCCTGTCGTGAGACTTCTCAGCCTTTTGGGACTTTGCAGCCTCCAGTATCACATGACCAGTTCCCCTAATAAGTCTCCTCTCATCTATCTATCAATCTATCTACCTACCTATCATCCATCCATCTATCTACCTACCTATCATCTATCTATCTATCTACCTACCTACCTATCATCCATCCATCTATCTATCTACCTATCTATCAGCCATGTATCTTCTATCTATCAATCTATCATCTATTTATCTATCATCTATCTATCTATCATCTATCTATAATCTCCTGTCGGTTCTGTCTCCCTGGAGCACACTGACTAATACAGTACTAGATAAAAGCAGAGGCATTTGTATTTGCTTCCCAAATGCAATAAATGCTGAACAAGGTGAATGAGCATTAGTAAAATCCAAGGAATGGGAGTGAGAGGCACAGGCAAAGTCCTGTAAATGTGTAGGAGATAAACCAGACAGGTTTCCCCAGCAGTGCATTGACAGATGATAACAGCCACAGTAGCAGTTAAGAAGAAAATAAGATCATGTGGGGATTCAAAATTGGTATGAGAAATATGTTATTGTGTTTCTAAAGATGAAAACATTCACAGCGTGGATTATAAATATGCAGCTATTATCGATGATTCTGTACAAAGTGTGTTATTATCTAGATTATTAAACTAGCAGCTTAGATGCAACCATCATGAGATGATTGTACAGAAGGGATATTGCGGGATTGGAGCCTAATTAGACAGGGTGCCTGATGGGAAGTCACGGGTAACAAATGCAGCTCGTGAAGGGGTTTGAACTCAGATGGGAGGCCTCGTTCTTGGCCCTGTTTTTGACCATAAAAATGTGTAACAGAGATATTGTATAATGTATAGTGAAGAGTATATTTTCAACCTCACATATAATGCACACATATCGCCTTGCATAATTTTTGTGGGCATATTCTATAGACTTCTGAAAAATTGTGTGCAAATCATTCTTTTTGACAAATCAAATTATGCTTTTAATACATGCAGGGAGATATGCATAGATAACTGCTTAGAAGCATTTTAAAGCACAAAAATATTAGTTATTAATGGCAACAAGGCCTGCACGGCTAATGTGTGGCTCTGGTCCTAATTTGATGATGAAATTCACTACATAAAATTACAATGATAGTACAATTAGTTAGGAGTATCTCTTTTGTAAAGGAAGAACTCTCTCATGAGAGTCTCCTGCCTTGCATTTCAGTGTTTGCGCATCAGAAGATGCATGGAGATCCTGCATCTGGGATGTGCTGGCCCTGGAATGATCTTGCTCCTGCAGGACAGACCTGCCTGAGCATATGAGGTGGTAGGAGCTGGAATAAAACACCTAGATGCATGGGAAAGAAACAAAGAAAACAAAAACACAATCTGGCAGCTCATTGTGTACAGGAGGTGAAAACCTCAAGCATCAGGAATCATCCAGGGTCTGGATGACTAAAAGATGTTGCTGTCATTGCCAGATATTGGATAGGTTGGGAGTGGGGTCTGTGGACAGGAGACAGTGGACATCACTGATTCAGGGCCCTTGGAAAAGCCCGAGTATTCAACTCACTGAAAATCAGCATTCTAGCCTGAGGGTTTGCACATCCATCTTGTGCAGGCTTAGCAGCTGTGAGTAGGTTTTCAAGGGCCTGACAATCCCCAGAGGTGCTGATGAAACTGAGCTCTGAGATCAAGAAAGATGCAAGCAGACACCCCCCAAGAGTGATTCTCCATTATGTGCAACTGCAATCTAGGGGTGCAGGTTTAGCATAAACCAGGGTCTCTTGCCTGTTTCCAACCAGCTGCCCACAGGGAGTCATGCCATGCCCACTCCCCCCCAGGCAGGACACCTGATTACATCTGTGCAGAGGCCAGGGTCCAGCCTAAGCTCCATTCAGCACCAAACACAGTCTACAATGTCCCCACTCTGCTGCTAGAAATGAATAGTAAGGAGAAAAAAACCCATTTCAAAAGCATTTTCTGAAAATTTTCTTATTGAAGAAAATTAGCAAATCATTACTGAAAATTCAGAGTAAAGAGTATCATCATATTAGACACTCAAATGCACACAACTACATGAAATATATCAGAGTTCATCGTTGAAGGAAAATGGACACTCCTAAGAATTCTAATAGAAAAATGAGATCTACACTTAAAAAAAAACTTTAAAGCCAGACCAGAATATTGAGTGGTATGAAGCAAGTTGTATCTGAGCTCCCCTTCCAAAATATAGACTCTTCTCTGCCATCAAAAATATACTAGCCCCTGTAAAGAATCGGTGTTGGACCTGAAAATGTTTCTAAAAGACAGAAAAATCACATCTTCACGTGACCATGCTCAAGATGGGTATCAACATTGCTTCCAGGCCTCCTCTCTATGCACCATATGAGAGTCGGGAACCCGGGTACAAAGCTGTGTGGACATGGCTGATCCCAGTGCCACCTCTTCTTCTTGATGTATGTCACACATGTGTGGCTGTCACCTCAGCATTAGTCATATTTTGAAGCAGGAATGGTGCACAGGAGAGGTACTGGATCACTTACATGGTAATTGCAATTACACAGCAAAACATAATGTGCTGCCAAAATATTCACAGGATAATTGCCCTGCGATGACAGGATAATTCTTCCTATTCTTACCAACCCGAATGGAGTTGCCCCATCTAATTACTTTGCCATCTTCTAGGCAAAAATATTCACTCGGCCCCAGCCAAGCCTGCACCTTTCCACACCCAGCCACTCTTTGCCCATCTTTCACAACCTCAGAGAAAATGTGCAGGTATGCCAAGGGCTGGATCAGGACTTTTGCACCTCAGACACACAGAAGCAGATGACTGTGTGTGCACGTGCATGTGTGTGTTTGTGCACGTGCGCACACGGGTTTGAAGTAGGGTATTTAGCAGTTATCACTGAATAACAATTGCACCCACCACCCCAGTTTTGGCAACCAAAAACCAGCCAAGGGCACAAGGACTTCAGGTAAGGGATATTCAACCTGTACTCTCCTTTTTAAAAACAAACATCAGATCCTGTCTTCCCCCTACAAGAAACCTTCCTATGACTTCCCATCCCAGGCAGAAAAAGACAAACAACAGTAAAAATGGAATCTCCCTGTGATGTTCCACGTGGCTCTCCCCAGCCTCTCCCTGGCCTCGTTTCTGGCAGCTCCTGCCCTGGGCCACTGTTGCTCTCCAGCCACTCTGCTCCTCAAACAAAAGCCTCCAGCTTTTAAACCTGTGGGTCCCACCATAGAGACTGTGGTTCCCTCCCACCTCCCCAAGGTTTAGACCCCGGCTTTTAAGTGTCTGTGCCCCCAAGGTTGCTTTCCTAGAGAACTCTTCCCTAAATATCATATCCAACATGGCCCTGCCGTTCCCCACCCCTCCTCCCCATCACAGAGCATGTCAGGCATGCAATCAGCACGCATGCTTCCTGCCCTCGTGTTTTCTGTGGCATATTACAAGGAAAGCAGCTTGAGGACCGGCTCCTCCCAGTCTCATTCGCCCTTGGCTCTCCAGCACCATGGACAGCGCCCAGAGGGTGATCCCCCCACCGGTGTGCAGGGATGTCTGCAGGAGGGGTGAGCATTCTCAGGGTAGAGCCCAGTATGGGGCTCTCCTGCTGTGTTCTCCCTGTGGCTCACCGCATTACCTCCTCTGTTAGGCTGCAAGGTCCTTCAGGCAGAGCCTAGCCTGCTAACCCCCAGGGCCTAGGCCTTCTATATACTTTGGATGTTCTGATAGACGGATGGACAGATACGTGGATAGATTAGTTGAGCTGGAATTAGGCCCAGGGTTGGACAGGTGGATTGGTTTGCTTTTAGAAATTAATTCATCAGTCATTTCAGGGGGCTGTTATAAATGCCCTCCAAGCGGCCAGTCAGACAGGAACAAGCAAAAGAATACTTTTTAAAAAGAAAAGCTCTCTGAGTTGGCACTTCCCATAGTCCCCTACGTTGGAATTAGCATCAAAGTTGCTTCCGCCAGCTACAGCCTCTTATTACTCCCCGATTCCATCTGTTCTCCCTCACGTGCCTTAGACAATAGGAGAAACTGTCCTAGAAGGCGTTCTCCAAAGACCACCCTCACCTCCACAGCAGAAGACACAAAGAGCAAACTCCCTCCAGCAACCCATCCTCACGTTATCAAAAGTGAAGACGATGTATCAGTCCTCTTCTCCATCACTCCTTGATTTCTTTCCGACCCTGAGAGATTCTTTAAAGACCCTAACCCTGCATTCATTTGTGTGGATAATTGAGCCACCATTATTTTTTTTATGTCCCCAAAGGTTTCTTGATAATTTGGGGTTGCCCAGTATAATTTTAGCGATCTTATCTTTCTTTGATCTAAAAAAGCATTAAAAAAAAGAATGAGCTAAACCAGATACGTTATTTGAAGAAGGGGAAGGGAGAGAATAAAGCACTTAAAATATAGATATTTTTAAAGTACGGCGGAGAAAGCTAGCATCGGACGCATTTGTATTAGAATTATAGTATTTTCCATTTAGAGAAGTGAGACAAGTTAATTGCATAGTTACCACGAAATAAACTGCGTGGCAATTACACAGTAACTCCTTCAGAAACCGTCGTAATTACACGGAACTAAGCGTTCTAAAATAGACCCAGAGTAACCGAGTTCACAAGCGAGGGGAAGAGATTTAACCTGCGCCCCCGCCACTCGAAGTGAATTCAGCGCAGTCAATTACTTTTGATGCCAAGTTTCGAAGATAATGATTTTTAAATATAGACGTGTTTCTAGAAACGGTCCCTAACACAATATTTCCTTTCAACAAATGGGGGAAAACGCTCAGCTACCTACTGCCAGGCAGCAAGAAAGTTGACAATAATTTCCTGTCTGAAGGAGGTGACAACCCCCAAAGAAAAATATTAATAGTCGCAATTTTAGGAAGGAGTTTGGGGTTGTTGGCTCGCATTTACATACCGTATGTTGAATGTGAAAGGAAGCCATGTCAGAAAAGAAACGGCTCGGTAGAGAAGTGAATGGTACAGTATATTCTGCAGAGAACAAGCAATTTTCTTGGGAATTAAAAGGCCAGTTAGAAATCCAGTCCCCAAAAAACCCCAAACAACCACCTTTTATTGCTGTGTTTTATACAACCCCAATTATTCAGTGGCAAAGGAAAAGAAGTGATGGGTAAAATAAGGGTGATGGAGATAGTCGTGCCCTAAGAAACTTGGGAGAAGAAAGATGTTGGAGGTGATTTTATCATACTCTCAGGTCTTCCTTACCTAAGTTTTGGGGAGATAGGTTCTGGAAGAAGCAGGCCGAGGGTTGGCAGCAGCCCCCATGTTTCCCTGTACGTGACTCCTGCCCCCTCCCACCCGCAGCGGGACTCAGAAGCCTGTCTGCAAATGGTCTCGCCGCCCCTGCCCAGCTCATTCACCACCACGTCCATCAAGTTGGCGGCAGCCCAGGGTCGAGACTCCATCAGGACTGGATTCGGAATCAGCTGCCAAGCCCTTTGTGAATTGAATTTTACAGACATTGTTCTGCTAAGTCGATGCCAAGCTAGCTGATGGGCATGAGAGAAAGAAATGAGATTAGAGATGAGCAATGCCAAATGAAGGCGAAAGAGAAGTTTCTAATGGCACATAATTTAAACCTCATCAGTGTTCAACGCTGGTGCTGGCAGAACAACTCAAAACCATGGAGAAATAAGGTTGGCCCAAAGATGGTTCTGGTAAACTCTGGCCCAGGTTCCCTGCACCCCACCTTCACATACAAAAACAAACTGACATTGGTTCCACTGGGTGGTGAGGTCCCCAAGGGAAGAGAACTGTCTTCTACTTCGTCTTCCTAGTTCACCACATTTGTTGACTAAATAAATGAGTGCTCCCATCTGAGCAGAGAGAGCAACTGCATGTCACCACAGAATGATGTCACCCTTTTTTTTTTTTTGGTACTAGGAATTGAACCCAGGGACATTCTACCTCCAAGTTATAGCCCCAGTCCTTTTTATTTTATTTTTTGTTTGTTTGTTTTGAAACAGGGTCTTGCGTCCAGGAGCATTAGCTGCCATGCAGGAGGCTCAGCACCCTCAAGGAGCAGCAGCCCTGGCATGGGCTCATGAGGAGGCCGACGCCATCTTTCCACCAAGTGTGCCCAGAACTCTCTGCTCTCCTTTCTGTTGCTTAGTAACAAGAGCACCTAATTATTCTACTAAGAGGTCAACAAAATGCCAGCAGCCCCATTGCACAGACCAAGAAAGTCAGACAAAAGCCATTAATCTGCATGGAGGGCTTTATTTTGCAGCTAGAGAGAGGAAGAAAAGAGGCTTGCAAAGTCCGGTGCATCTTTGCTAATACGGAGGCAAAATGACCTGGAAAGTCAACTGTGATGCAGAACAGGAGGACGAAAAGCGGGTCAGAGGAGGGTGTGGGTGTGTGCATTTGTTTAATTCCTGAACTCGTCCACCAGTGAGGAGTTCTGAATGACTGGTGATAGAGTCTTTCCCCATTTGTTAGATTATGGTTTGTTTTCTAATAAAAGTTTCTTAAAGATCATGGGGAGTTGGGGGGGGCTTGGATTTGGGGTTTTTGACCCTTTTTTTGCAAGAAGTGCCCGTGTTTATTTAAACTATACAAGATAGAACACTGAAAACCAGGTAGGTAAAAAGCCAAGTATAAACAAGTATTCTCAGTATTTGTGTGTGTGTCTGGGGATGGGACTCAGGGCCTCGTACCTGCTAGGGGAGCACTCGACCAGAGAGCCTCCCTTAAGTCCTCCCAGGTCACCCAAGTCCTGATAATCTAGAGTCCCAGCCTATCCAGCCATCCCAGTCCTACATGCCACCACCCACAGCCTGGGTCAGCAGGGCCATCGGGGACACCTGAGACCACAGTCCCGCTGCACCTCAGTGGCCCACGACCTCTGACACCAGGACCTCGTTGTGGGCAGCCATGTTTGTTACAATGGGAGCGGCGCTGTGGGCTCTTCCTTTAATTCAGATCAGATTGTCTGAAGAGAGGAATTAAAAACTAACAGGCAGCTCGGTTGCAGCTTTAGCAAAATTTTATTACAAGGTCAATAGGAAACAGAAAAGAGAAGAGGAAAAGCAGTGTGTCGGAAACCCTGAAAGTGGAACTCTGCCCCTCCCTCTGACCCCGGCCCCTTAAATACAATTCTCACATTGGTATGGTTTTATCAGCGTTACCAAGG